>CAUYQU010040386.1:0-34169 GCA_963574635.1 Cheracebus regulus
GTGCGACACCTGTGCGCTCTGCGAGATCTAGGGGGGTGTGTGTGTGTGTGTGTGTGTGTGTGTGTGTGTGTGTGTGTGTGTGTGTGTGTGTGCGTGCGTGTGTTAAGGTCTATCTTGTCACAAGAGAAGCCCTCAGTGAACACATGGGCTTTGGAATCAAGAAAGATTTGCCCCACCCACTAATTCAGCCCCACCACTCTCCACATAAGTGAAACTAGTTTCTCAGCCTCAATGGTAAAATGGGCATGACAGCATTGGTACCTTACAGTATAGTTGTAAAAAAGATATAGCATCTGAAGAGAGTGCTTGGGAATGGAGTGAGGCAAGCAGGTCTGTGGGTTCTTGTGGAAAGTGGGACTGTGACTGCGATTTTCAGTGCTATTTCATAGTACTGTATAACACAACGCTTCCTGTCTGTGGTCTTTGAAGGAGCACTATACACTCCAAAAATCACTGAATATGGAATAATCAGAAATAGATTCCCTTCCAGGCTCTGTCACTTACTAGTTATATAACCAAGAACCAAAGTAATTCAATTCTTCCAAGCCTCAGTTTCTCATCTATAAAATACATACAATCATGCTGATCTCACAGGGATGTTAGATATATAATCTCTGAGACTGGAAAGAAGAAAGGAATTTCTGATCTAAAATTCTGATCCTGCGATTTTCAACACTTGTTGATCTAATATAAAGTACAATTACATGAACTCCCAATTTCTTTAACAAGGAATTCATAGACTCAGTGCTTTAGTACCTTTCTCTGACAACTCCTTCCTGGACTGGAAGACCAGGGAGCGGTCAGAGCCATCTTGCTGCTGCCCAGAACAGAAGTCACAAGGGGAGGGCAGTTGTTTAAGGTACATGTGACTCAGCCCATGGCTATCAGAAAACAATGTGTTTCTTTCCAAGATGAAGGTCATTAACAACCTCTGCATTGGCAAATCTGACAAATTACTCTGTATTTATTTCAGATTAAGATCTTCTACCTGAAACAGTCATGTGACATTAAAAATATCTAAGTGGCAGTGTAAAACTGGGTGTAGCTAGAGAAGGTCACTGTGCCCTAACAGACACGCTCAGCAACTTCATGCAATTCTAGATGTACTCTGGCCTTGATGGAATTTACATTTTGCTGTTACACTTCAATGTGTTTCAGAGAAAGCCAGATATACAGCAGTTGACAGACATGCGTGCCAATACAACAGGTCCATAAAGCAGGAAGAAACTGGGCATAGGGAAAAGGTACCTAATAAGTAACAATTACCATTAGCCAGTGACTGCATAGTAATATCTTCATACTATTCTTTTTCAAGACTCTCATATAACCCTCACCATGACTTCAGCATTAAATGATAACTGGTAATAGTTTGGGTACTATTAAAATATTCTGTAACTCAATCTGTAGGCACCATGGGATCAGATAATTTAATGTTTTGTTTTCTGATGAGTCCCAAACACTGAGAACAGTGCCTGGCACATAGTAGGTACCTAAAAAATATTGAAACAAAACCTAAAGAGGAGTGAATAAATGAGAATCCTGTTTGGGGGTTCCCTGCTGAATTCCTAGTTCGTTTTATATCACAGTTGCAAAATAGTTTGTGTTTAGTCATCGTCTGCTACACAATTAAACATGTTTCACTAATTATTTTATACAGCTAATGTTCCCACTTGCTTATAGTATGGAGAAGAGTGATAAATTAGAATGGGCAATGCCATCTCAAGAAAGAAGAGTGAGCAGACTGATTAAATGATGTGACAAGGGTCAGCCAGAAAAAAATAGTGACAAAAGGAGCACCTGGAAGGTCCAAGGCCGTCTGCTCCCTGGATCTCTTTCATCCAAGGACACTTATCAAGCTATAGGAGGCAATAAGGCAAAGGGAGAGAGGTCAAGATTTTCTTACTTGTACAAGAAATTATTCTGACATCAGGAAAGTTTGGGTTTGTGAGAAAAAGTTGGTAGTCCTTTAACTTGGGCTATGTGGAACTCACACTCTGGCCTTCCTATTCAGAGACAATGCCATTGGCAGTGATGCAGCCTCTTCAATCAGGAGTCAGAGGCCCATATGGGACCCCTTTCCATTTCTTTTTAACTATTTGCCTCTGCAATTTGAGATGAACCCTTCATTGTACCTTAAATGTTCATCCTCATATGGCCCAAAACCATGCAGGCTTACCAACAACATTGCTATTGGAGCCTAATTTCTCTCTTATCCAAAACCTTGGGCTTAGGGTTTTATCTTTACCTTTGTTGGCCAAGATATTTTATTTTTTTCTCTCATAATGGCCTTCTCCTCTGTTTCCATGCCATGGCCTCCACCTTTTCTTGAGTCTTCCTAAACCGACAGAAATACTTCTCAGCCAGTTTCCACGTATCAAATCATACATCCCTTCAATCCATTTTCTATACTTCTGTATACCAAAATATAAAATTTTAAGCCTCCCAACCAAGTGAATGAGCCCCTTCTTAGCCAAGGGCATTCCAAAGTAAACCTGAAACTCTAATTCAGGCCATGATCAGAAGGTGGAGTCAGACATGCCTCATTATGCCCTTGTCTCTGTGGAATTCAGGCATAATCGACCAGCCTTAACATTAAAGCAGAGATCTTAAAACTGATCAAACAGAATTTTTATAGCAATAAGACACTCAATTCCAGCTTGAATGTAGTGTAGCAATAGATAACAGATAGCAGGCACCAAAAGAAATTATTTTATCCCCAAATATATTTCTTTGATATATTTTGAAATGGCCCTGCAAAGTGTGGGAAAATCTACATTCTGTAGAGAATTCCCTTACCTTTTCAGGTCTTTTCCATCATCCAAGAGAGAATTAAGCAAGAGTCTGGCATCTTTTAAGGTCTTATAGGAGCTCTGAAGCCTGCTACCTTGAAACTTCATCTGCATGACAAAACCTTGGTCTCCACAATCCCTTATTTTAACCCAGAAATACATTCCTATTGGTACCAGGTCTTTAGATAATAACTCAACCAACTGCCAATCAGAAAATATTTGAATCCACCTGTGACCTAAAAGCCCCAGTCTGAGTTGTTCCTGCCTTTCTGGACCAAACCAACATACATCTTACATGTATTGATTGATGTCTTATGCCTCCATAAAATGTATAAAACCAAGCTGTAGCCTGCCTACCCATGGCCCATGTTCTCAGGATCTCCTGGGGCTATGTCACAGTTCATTTCTCACTCATTTTTGGCTCAGGATAAATCTCTGCAAATATTTTACAGAGTTTGACCCTTTGCCTTGATACTTCCATCCCACATGTGATTCCAAAAGGCAATCCTGATTGCATAGGAAAACCAGTTGCTTAGCATGGAAACATGCCACTCTTAGTGCAGCAGGCACAGCACCTGTGTACAGATTTAAACATGTAGAATAAACTGGAAACCAGCCATTACCTGCCTCAAACCCTTGTTAGACTCATCTGATGTGTAAAGCCCAGTAACAGAGCAGCTCCCTCAGTTGCTGCAACTGCTGTTTCATGACAGCCAGTTTTTGAAGGTCTGTAGTCACTTGGGCTCACAAAAAACTCCATACTATTGAATAACAGGATGGTGCAGGATTCAATCCAGAGACATGGCTGTGGAGGGGGAAGGTGGAGGATTAACTAGTCATAACTAGGAATAAACCTGCTAACTCATCTGGATAGTGTAAACTGTAGATCTGGATAGAATTGCCAGCTGAAAATTACATTTAAAATATACAAATTGTAAAACATTTCCTTGCTGGTTATTCTCAGGCAAAATTTTATGCCTGCCTCATATAGTGTCAGGATGTTTCAAAATCTAAATTAAATTAAGCAATACACTTGCTTTGACAGATCATGTGTTTATTCAGAAGTTTACTCAAGCCAGGAGCATCCACAAAATCTGACAGTACTCGAGGCTATAATTTTTTTTTAAATCAGTGTTTCAGTCAAATGTATCTAACAAAATACTTTTGGAGATGATCATGTTAGTAAACAAGGTTGGCTTTTTGACATTATTTACAGACACGCAGACGTTATTTGTTTCACAAATCAGCCCTTGAATCTTTTTGAGTCCCTGATTGATTACAAAGAGATTACAAAGGAAAAACAGTCTTGCAGAAAAAGGGAAACCCTACTCATCCAGGAAACAGTTAACCCTGTAGGTGATACATGGGCATCTCTAGAACCAAATCCTGGGCTACTTGTTTATTTCTGACTGAAAATGACCTTTCTGAAAGTTCCATTTCTCATTATCCTTCATGGTCAGCTCCAGTCCAATATCTTTTCCAAAGTCTGCTGAGTCCCTCAGCTCATGTTCATCTCCCTTTCCTTGGCTACTTATAGGACTAATTGTTTATTCCTCTTGATTTTGCATGTAACTCATACATTATCAAGATAGAAAATGCATCCGATAAAATTTAGGACTATACCAAGCACATAGCAAGTACTGCAAAAATGCTTTTGGAGCTTTGTGGCAACTGAGCATTGACTAGGGCTATGATTCTCAAGGTGTGGGCTCCAGCCCAGCAGCATGGGTATCAACGTTTTGTTAGAAATGCAAATTCACAGCCTCACTCAGACCTGCTGAATCAGAAGCTCTGGGGTTAGAGCCAGTAATCTGTGTTTTAATGAGTATTTCAGGTGATTCTGATGTATGCTTAAGCTGGAGAACTACTGTACTTGGAAAATTGGCATCTATTCTGAAAAACTTGACCACCTGTGAGAAGAGCCATTGAGGCTCTTATAATAGATTCAAAGTTATTTTAAAAAAACACACACACACACACCTTTCCAAGTATATTTGCAAAGAACTACTTCTTGCAAAAAGTAGGCACCATAAGATCAGACATCTGAGAAAAACAATAACAACAAAACAGGAAAATGTTTCTTTAACAAAGCAACACGGATGATATTTTCAATTATCAGGAGAATTACTTAGCACTTACTGTCAGCACAACCACAGCCTCCTGAATTAATTCATATTCTGGGCTGAATGAATGTGCAAAGCTTATTCCCATGGAAACTGAGCACTATACAGATTGATAGGGTTATAGAACATATAACCGAGCTAAAGCAATTGCCAATTTTAAAAGATTAGCATTGACAATTTGACGCAACACATTTATTTCCCAAATATCAGCAGTGCCTCATCTACATTCAAGGATAAAGGACTGTCAAAATTTGATTTAAGAAAAAATAAAAAGCCCTGCTACAACACAGCCTATCATCTTTTGAGCTTGGGCCAAAATGTGGCAGAAGCTCTGTTTTCTTAATACTCCCTTAATTACAAGGAGACTGTTTTTAACATTGGTATTAAATGGGTTGCTATGGCTTCCTGCTTGAGAGTTCAGCGTGCCAAGTTTCAGTAAGGAGCAAGCTATGAATGGGCTGAATAAGATACTCACAAATAGGGTTTCACACCCCAGACCCCTACCACAGAGCATCCCATTAGGAAGATTCCTGGGAGGTAACGGAGCCAATAACGGCCCCGCCTCCCTTCACTTTCTGAGACATTCCTCCTATGGCTTCTCACTAATCGCCTTGTCCTATAGGATCCTTGTCCTGTGTAAGAGAGAGCTGCTTCGAAACATAGCAGATCTGCTGCCTGCTGCTTCCAAGCACAAAAACCATGTGGAAGTTTGTTTAGTCCTCCAGTAGGTTTTGTTTGTTCCTTGGGCAATTTCAGAGTTCCCAAATTTTATATATGACTGTGACCAAAAGGGAAGAAGGCAAACAAGAAGTTCAAAGCAGAGCTAGCCATGCTTAGATACAGGCTTGTGTCTTTGGTAAACAATACAGAAGTAACCACTGGGGATTTTATCTCTGTGTTCTCAGAGACAGAAAGAACCCCAGGTAACACAAGCCGCAATGTTGAAAATGAGCAAATGCAGCCCCCAGAGCCATGCTTATGTCTAATATCTATTCAGATACCCAATAACCCTCCTGGCTCCAAAGTTCTCCACTCCTCTGATCTTGTAGCTTCTCATAGGGATGAAGCCTTTGAAATTTCTTGCTAGGTTTTAGTGATTTAGGTTTTTGTGTGGAAAAAAAGATATCCATAAGGAACATATGCCCCACATTTGTGGTTGTTTTTGTAAAAGCGTAGCCTTTGAGTACTGTGGCTAAAGTGTTGAAAAGCAAGCTCTGGTCATTTCCAGAGCTTCATCATCCAGAAGGTAGGGTCAGAGCAAACTGCTGAAAAAGGCTGGGGAGGAGACCCAGACATGTTCCTGGGTTCCTTTCAGGATATTTACAGTTACATGCAGTTAGGCAGGATATGTATGAGGGAGAAATAGAGGGGGCAGAGTAAAAGTGGGAAAAAAAGAAAGGATGAGAAGGGAGGAGGAAAGGAAAGAAAGGGAAGGAAGGAAGGAAGGAGGGACGGAGGGAGGGAGGGAAGCATTAGAAGAAAAGGGCAGCAGAGAAGAAGGGAGAGAAGGAGGGAAGCAGAAAGGAGGAAAGATAGGGAGACAGGGAGAAAGGAAAAATGGGAAAAAGGGAAAGATAAATATGTACAACTTTTATGCATCCCTAAAAATAAAGAAAGATAAAAAAGACAGAAAAACAAGAAAAGAGAGAGGGGGAAGGAGGGAGAGAAAGAAGACTAAACACAGCAAAAACATACTGTAAAAGAAGGAAGTGATTTTCACCATGTCTGTCATTCAGCTGTGCTGACCTGCAGATGTAGAGAAGGTAAATGAGTTTGTACCCTTTCTCCAAAAGGTGATCAACTCACACCTGGCAGCTTGACATGATTACCTCACAAGCTTTGATGGTCATTATCTTGGCTTCCACAGATACAATTGTTTTATGGCTCCAAGAATAATGTAGTCCTTTCGGAAATCTAGCAGTCATGCCTGGGTTGGTGACCTTCTGAATCAAGGAACTGCTAGCTGGCAATACTGAGTTCTAATACAGGTGGCCAACCCAAGACAGTTTACTTTTTATGGGGAGTAGATGGCTCTGGAAGACTATGAAGTTATCAGTAACATTCCAATTCTGGACTGGGGCTGCCAGATATAAATGGCTTTATCATCTTGTTTGTGACTTTTGCAAATGTGGTTAAAGTCACACAAAGGTTCATACCAAAGGAATATAAGCTATTTTTTTGCTTGAGACCCAGAACCAAATTGGTAAAATGAGCCAGCTTTCAGTAAGAAGTTTTTTATTATGTGGACATGAGATAAATATTTAACTTGCAAAGCTTACTTGCAAGTTAAACGTCTATCACAGAAAAGGAAAATACTCAAGTCTTTCTGTCTCAGTCATCTGTGGGTTCTAAAAATGCACAAGCTAGATGAAATATCATAAACACATGTTCAAAAGGCCATGCAAAGAAACCAATGCCAGGTGGAAACATCTCCTTGCCACCTCATCAGCGAGCATACCACAAAAAACAGGCCAGACTCAATGCCAAGGAAAAGTGACATAAAAGTCCAAGTGTCCTTATTTTGCAAATTATTTGATTTTCGGAAATGAATGGATCCCAACTCATTTCTGACCCAACACCATTTCTCACATGGTTTCTCTATCATTCACAAGGATTTAGAAAAGCAAGCACTGTAAACACTTCCAAGTCTGGGCTTGATTATCTAGAATTGTATTTAGAATGCATTCTATCATTTAATCTAAAATCTGAGTCATCTTGCAGGGAAAACAGAGAGCCTTATAAGAAGGACACACTGCCTTCAAGAACGTGGATGTCTGATTTTAGATTTGCACAGCAATGCCAATTACAAATGATCTATTTGTTTTGAAAAACAGACTAAGGATAAATTCTATTAGTAGTTAATTCAACAATAATATGAATTTAAAAATATGTATGCTCTGCTATCTAAAAGAAATCAGAAAGTCTATCTCAAATCTTCCAAATCAATGAGTTTTTTATCACTCTGAGTTCACAGAATTGCAACTTTTGACAAGCTTTATCTTCTAACTTACAGCTCAAGCATGCTCATCACACCAGAGACACTGCTCCAATAACACTTGTCTTTCTGCTGCAGAATTTTGAAAAGCTGAAGACTTCTGAGGGACAAAGCACATTGGAGGTCTGCAAACCAGACATGGCAATAATTTATTCCAAATACCCAAATGACAACTGTAACAGCCACATCCTAATGAGGTAGCAGTTTTGGGCAAAGTGGGCAATCCAAATATTAAACTAGGATTACAAATTGATTCTTTAAAAACAATTTATCTTGACCCATTTGAAAGAAATTTAAGCGAATAACTCATTTTTGGACAGCAGTATAAATGATCTATTTTGAATTTTCTTCAGGATCATCTCTACACATAAGTTTCTTAGGACAGTAATGAACTCATGACAGATTTCTTTCCCTATAAAATATCTCTCTTCCCTAGTAACTAGAGCCTGCAATTCCATCATAGACATTTCCATTATTCCTTACCTACCTACAACACAGGGGAGAGGCGCCTATGCTTGATTAGTCCTTGTAACACCATCTCTAGAGCTGTACTGGGAACGCTTTGATGTTTGGAACCTTGTGTTTTTCCTCTTCAGTATTCCCTGCAGGACTTCATCCTGTGATAGGCACTTGATATTACAGAATCATTGAGCTCCAAGGAACTGGACAGATTACTGGACTCCATCCTTTGATTACACAGAAAAGAAGGTAAGGCTGAAACTCAGAAGAGAACTGAGACTTTTCTGGAGTAACTCAGCCAATTAGTGACAAACCTGGGAACAGACATATGGCGCCCACAGACAGAGAAATTTACCCATCAAGCATGTACTGAGCTCTGCTGTGTGCTGGGCATTGTACTATAAGCTGAGGACATGGAATGATGACTACAAATACATTGTCCTGTAGAAACTTGTGATCTAAGTGAGTTGGCTAGACTCATAAACCAATGATCACAGCAAATCTACCTAAGTACAATGATAGAATTGAGTCCTTAATTAACCCTTGTTGAATCAATCTAGGGAAGTTTAGTAATTGAGATATAGAAATAATTTCTTTTGGAAGATTTCACCTAAAAGAAGTACTGGAACTTAGATTCCACAGACAGGTCTTTAGCTGAGATTTCAGCAATTTCAAGTTAACTTTGCTAATCAGAATATTTCATTTGCATTTATAGAATATGAATGAAGAACTCATATATTTCAGTCATATACTCAAAATTAAAGTTGTGTTCATTCATTTTTTAGCCAATGTATTAGTTAGGTGTGTATACAAAGAATGCAGACAGAAATCCTGATTTGATTCATTCTTCTGTTTGGATCTAACTAGTTAATATTAACAATAGCTAAGCTATTAACTTTTCTAAAGGATCAATTTGTACATTGTCATGGATGATGGTGAATCTCATTCAAGTGAGAAACCTTACTCTATTCAATTTTTCATGAATTCTCTTAATTAGTTTCAAGAAATAGCACCAGGTGACATCTTATCATTTTCTGGTCCTCCTGAGAATTTCTAAATCATGTGACAAGGACACTAATCACAGAATTCAACAGGGAAGTGGTATTAACATGAAATACTCAACATGGAGTCTTTGCTTGATATGAGCCTCCAGGCTCCCTAGATCCTTGACTGTCCATTTACCTCACTTGCTGTGATAACTTTCAGTGACTGTTGCTTTGGTGATCCTTACATTAACCCAGAAGGAATTCTTGGGTTACCCCAGTGTCTCAAAACTCCACCTATGTCTCTGTCTGGTTGGTTTGCTCATACCTGCATCTGGTTTATATGTGCCTCTACTCAAATGTTCTAGACTTATTACCTACTTACAGAGATGGAAAGGAAATGCCATGCTCGGGTTGTGATCTGACACTAGAGTGACTCTTTCCTACCTCTCCTCCATGCAGACATCATGGGCCACTGGTTCTTTTTCACTCTGTACCTCCACACAAATGGTGGCTGATTTCCCAGGGCAAATATATATACATATGTTATATATATATATATATATACGTGCACACATACATATATATACACACACATATATACTCACATATATATATACACACACATATATACATACATATATATACACAGACATATATAAATACATACACACACACACACACACACACACACACACACACACACACACAATTACTAACTGCTTGTCTCTAAAGATTCATCCCAGTCTCAAGACCCATTCAATCTTCTACCCTCTTTCCTCTGTATGTCATACATCTACATCATACCCTTGATATTTATAAAAGGTCAAAGCAGAGAAAGACTCAAGAACCAGCCCTCCCCCCATACAGTGGGCCTCTGTGCCTTCCACTCCAGTGACTTCCACAGGAGTGTACACCACAGCTCTAACAGAAGCACTGCAGACATTTCAAGAAAAACATATTTTAAAGAATACTAATAGTTTCAATATTTTAAAGGCAGCATAGTACTTTGGACATGAGATGTTCAATAAAGGTGTGATTGATGAATGAATGAATGAATGGTACGCTTCCAAGTGTGCCTGGGGAATGAGGCAGCTCCCTACAGATGAAGGCACTTGGATGGAAGTTGGCCCCTTTCCCTTGCTCTATGTTGCAAAGGTAGGCATTTGAAATGATCCTAGATTACGTTCAGATGGGTGCGCCTACTTCCTGGCATCTGAGAATGGATAGAAGTACTTTCAGCTCTCAGGGGTGAGCCAGTTTAGGTTATTTAATCAAGAGTGTGTATGGGTTACCTGCAGTATTTACTAGAATAAAGCTTTACTTGGTAGCTACTGGGACACATAAGAGGAACAAAGTCAGTCCCACCAACAACAACCCTTTGTTTTTATCTTATTATAGTGACTTTTACTCATTTATTCTTTTACTCAGTCATTCATGGAACACCTTGGAATGCTCCCTTCTACTAAACTATACTGAGAGTATAATTGTGAACAAGTCAAAACTCCTATTCCCATTTCAGTTCTCAAATGATCACAGTTCTCACTGTTGTGGAGCGTGACTTTTCACTTTCTCAAACAATTGTTTTTTGCTCTTGCCTTCATCTGATTCTTGTATAAGCCCAAAAGAAAACAGAGGCCCAGAAGAGGTTAAAGATTTTGAGGGTTGCACACGGCTAATCTGCAGCAGAGCTGGGTCCTGTTTTATGACATGGAGAGCGATGCATAGTTTCCATTAGCCGGTTTCATTTTCCTTTCAACAGGAGCCCTGCAGCAACACACTTATCAACAAGGGCAGTGATCTTTGGTTGGACATTCTCTGGGCGAAGAACTTTGGACACCACTAACAACTTTTTTTAGTCGCTTTCACTGACAACCACTGTACTCAATTTTCCAATTTTCCACTGGGATATGGTAACCACATAGGAAAAGGGATGAACCATCTTTCTGCTCCTACTATACTAAGACTCATCCTACTTAATTCCTCATTTAAAACAAGAACTTTTGTTATTTCCAAACAATATTCAATTACCAAAGAGTCACTCTGGATTAATTGTAGGATACCACTCTCTGTTAGGATAGAGCACACTGTCCATCAGCCCCACCAGATCCGTCAAGAGTGAAGAAGGAAGACACTACCAGGGAGGAACCAAGGCCTGGGAGCACTAGCTGTCACTCTCATCTTCCTCCCCTGAATGGAAACTCCCCCTGAGCACAATGACAGGCTCTCCAGGCCCTTCAGGGCTCCTGGGAAAAGTGCTTAAACCCACAATACCCTCTGTGATCTGTTTTCCATTTGCAGAGGGGGAAAAAAATCTCTAATGTTGGAGGTTTAGCTCCATGGGAAACTACAACTGCAAATTGAATGTTTGAAAATTAAATCCAATTTAAAGACTATTTAAAGCAATCTTCTGGTGAGTCTTTGGTTATATGAGGAATCTTTCTGGGAAGGAGAAAAGCAATCCCTGATGTATGGGTTGTATAAATCTGGGTTTACACCAATAGAAGTTTCTTAAAACGAGGTGTGGGGGCCTCAACTACAAAGGGGTGAATGCTGGCACACCTGCCCAGCACTTCAGGATCCTCATTGGATCTCTCATCAAAGCACAGAGTAAGGTTTCTTTGCACAAGAGAGATTAAGTTTCTATTTAAATTAAAGGACCCTAAGCAGAGGAGGACATGCTTTGAGGAGAGCCACTGTAAAACAGCCGTTGAAGCTATGGCTCTGAACCCTATGGAAGATGGTACCTGGGAGTAACCAACCCATCACCATAGGAAAGGAAAGCCACACAGCTCCTCTCAACTTTGAAATTGCATGAGATATGTGTGGATGGTGCAAATATTAGCAACATGAGCTTTGCAGCAAGATAGACCTTGATGTTTACAAGTCCTATGACTCTGAACAAGTTATTTAATTTTTGAGCCTTAGTTTCTTCATCTGTACAACGAAGATATGATGGCACCTCACTGTAGAGTTGTTGTGAAAATAAAATGAGCTAATATAAATTAAAAGTTTCAGTCCAGTACCCTACTGTAATGTTAGTTACCACACTAGCATCATCAATTCCACTAATTTAGATGAGAATGAAAAACTATAGGGAATAGTCTAAGGCCTTCTGATTATTCAATAACATCATCATCATTTCATACAAATTGATCACACACTGAGGGGGATGTGTAATTGGCCCCACTCATTCATTCCAGAATTCTGGGTTCTATGTATGTAAAGGCTACTCTTTCCTGAATCACCTGCTGGATACTGGCCTATTTCCCTTCATCAGAACACACCTGTTCTGTGCCTCATTCTCTCGAAGTCCTTTCTCAACCAAATGACAATTGGACAAACTGACTCCATTTATGTCTGCCTTCCCGGTGACACACTACAGCTCAGTTTAGCACTTAAAAATTAACTTTAATTCCAGAATTTCAGTACCATTCAGCACTTGCATTTAAGGTAGCAAAGTACCAGACCAGAAGATTAGGCCCGAATTAGAAGCAGGCCGAAAACATTATACGAGGACTCAGGCATTTCTGCCTGATTCAAGTTACACTGACTTCCAACCATGCATTTTATCTTTTGGCATGCTTACATAGGTGCCCAATAAATGTTACCTTTGGTGATAATAAAACAAAAGCCAAACTTTCAAAAGCTAGAATATCCAAAAGACCATTGTCTGCATTCTTGGCAGCAGCCAGATAGCCGGTTTTCCCAAGTCAGCGGCCTCTAAGGAGGCTGGCGAGGGGCCAGTTCCCAGGGTTGGCGCATTCCTGGGGCCTGGCACGAGGCCACTGGGACCCTGTTTCCTCTTTCCTTCTCTTTACGTAGTGGAAACATTTTCCCATTTTGACCCCTGAGTCTTTTCCCCCGCCCTATCGAAGTAAAAGGAGTCAGATGGGAAACGTTCCCCAGTTCCCTCTCAAAACTCATCTCCCACTGCTCCGAGCTGGCAGAGCTTAAAGCAATGGAAGGCATAAGACACACAAAGGAGGGCTCCTCGGGCCAGTCATCCAGCCTGATTCGATCAGGAACATGGGGCCTGGAGCAAGGAGGACCAGTGGGACCTTGCGCACAGGGAGTCATTGTACATGTGCTTGGAAGACTACAGGCACTTCTGGAAGCTTTTGGAATAAAATTACCTGTTATAAATAGACACTGGCTTGGTTTCAGGGTTGAGAGCAGGAGGCTAAGCATTCCAGGAAAACACAATGCTCCACATAAGAAGGTCTGGTGTACAGCTTGTTAACAGGAGACTACTGAGCCATTGGACTAAGAAGAAAGGAATTTGAGGTTGGTCAGATATGACCTGTAGTAAACACCTGGGCAAACATTTCTGGTTGATAACATCATGGATATGCTATTCCACTTTTAAACATCATGTATGTATATATGCAATGCTTCCTTCCATGTGCAAAGAAAGCTGCCATCTGGAATGGCCATGTCAGCTGGGCCGCATGTTTCCAGGGTAGAGAAACCTGTGTGCCAAGCACAGTGCTGCACACTCTATTTGTGTTGTGAGTCCTTCCCCTAAATTCACTCAACAACACTTTGAATAAGAGATGACCATCTCTACTAATAGATGAGAATGTGGAGGCTCAGAGAAGGCAGGTGACGTGGTCAAACTCACACAGGTAGTAAGTGGCAGGTTGGGATTCAAATCCAGTTCAGACTCACTCTCCAGCCAACCCATGCTCTCTCCACTGCATTTATAGGGTATCTATTTCCACAGCACCCTTTACAATGAGTGCTTTGCACACAGCAAGCTTTTAATACAGCTTTCTTCCTGAGGCTGCCACTGATGCTTCTATATTTGATAGAAATTTTGGAGTTTAGCAGGTAGGAGCTGCACCACTCCCATCATAACAATACATTTCCTTTGCATAGGGCGACACAGCCTCCAAAACAATTCCTTGTTCTTTGTCTCACTTAACCCTCGTGACAATGTCCCACCATTGAAGATACAAATATTCGCAGAGTTTAAGAAACCTGCTAAAGGCCACACATCTACCAAACATTTCAACTCCAGCTCCAGTCTAAAGATTTACGCAGTTCTAACGCAGTGATCCATCTACTAGACCACCCTCCCGGTACACTAGCATCACACAACTTTCATCAGGACTGTTGAAGAGAAGACCATATCACTGGTTACATGAAATGTGTGTTCTGAAGGTGCCACATCATATTGTCTGCTGAAATCAAATTGACAAGTCCAGGGGAATGGACTGGAAAACAACACACAAAAATCTATTTCAAATAAAATATTATAAATGGACTAGTGTTTTCTCAGCCCAGAAATGTGAAAAGAGAAGGTGGCAGAGTATATTGTCTTAAAGAGTCAATGTGCTGGATACATTCATTTGGCCTCCCCACATCCACCCTCCACCCTTCCCTGCCCTGGTCTGGGCCCGGAGCACTACATGGGCCCCATTCTCTCTGGCTTCCAACTGGGTTCAGCCAGTGGAGGCCCCAGTAGGGGACAAGATAGCGGGAGGAGAATGAGGTGGGAGTGTTCATGTCCTGATTCCCTTGCTGCAGAGCCAGCATGGTCGGCTGGCCATATCCCTTCATTTAAGGTGGCATTTCCTGCCAAGTGGCTCACTCCTAATAGTGATATGGTTCTACAGCCACTTTCCAGGCCTAGTGGCAATGACTTCCCACTGTTTCTAGCTGCAGGGGGTTGCATTATTATCTTGTTTCACTGCGTTTATCCTGCCACCCCTTTTAAAGAGGCCCTTTATTAAACTCTCCTCCAGTACCTGGCATGAGTGTACAATGTACCTCCTTTCAGGACCTTGCTGCGGTAAACAAAAAAAAGCACTATTACTGATTTTGTCTTTGTAGACAAATTATGGGAAGTTACTCAAAGCCTCTAAAAGGATGAGAAAGGCTAATTACTTTAGAACAGGCTCTCTCTTTCAGTCACTTCTTTCTCGTCACACCTCAGCAAACAGAAATGAGGTCTGATATTCTGCCTGAGGGACCTACTGAACTGGGCCCAGGAGCTCTCCACATAGCTACCTGCCACACCCACAGTCTAGCCAGGAGTCCACTCCAGGAAGAATGCAGGGCAGCACTGGCCTCATCCCAGGCTGTCTGGTTGGTGCCTGCAAAGACTTCGCTCTCAGCATTCGCCTGCCCATGCTGGATCACTGCCAGCCTCACGGCCACTCTGTCTCCAAAAGCGGCAGGCCTCTGACAACAGCTTCTCCTCACAAAAAGGCCAACAGCCCCTGAGCCTACTTATCTGCCGGCTCTGACAGATGGACCCCAGAATTTACCAAACCAAATTATTTTATCTCCCTCCACACATCTGTGTGCATGAGAACAGTCAATGAATTAATTGCATTAGGAAACCTACCAAGCTGAAGACAACTGTTTAAAACTAAGAACCGAAAAGATGCGGAAAGACAGAAGGCAAGCAAACCTCAGAGGCATCTTCCGAAATGGACAATTATGATCCATTAAGCCTAGTTAAGAAACTGAAATTTATGAGCAGGAAACATCTGGAACTGCCTGGAATGTAAAGGAACCAGGAGGAACCACTTTTTGGGCTTAAAGCGAGCAGCCCAGACAAATGTGATTCCATGTTAGGAGAGAACTGCAAAATTAGTATATAAAAGGGCCAGAACGGAGGCAGTGCATCTGGTGTTAACTGAAGCATTTGAATACGATGGCTCCTAGATTTCCTTCTGAAATATTAATTGAAATTGGCTGGAGATGAGGGCTGCATGAAAACTGGCAGAAAGATCATAAATACTGGTTAGGCGAAGCCAGGGCAATGGAAAATGGCAATTCAACATGAAGTAATGAGAAATGCTGCCCCATTCATGGCCATGAACCCTGTGGATGTTTAAAAATATTAACTGATAATAATGAACTATAGTACTGGGTGGTAAATTAGTGTAATATACCTAGGCTGCTGAAATACAGCTAATATATATACAGTTTGTACAGCATACACTGATGAATGAATAAGAAGAAAAGATATGAAAATGACTTAGCTATGTGATGCATTTTGCCTTGCACCAGGAATTAGGGGTAAGAGAATGTTAATAGAGGAGTCGGGACGGGTGGCCAGAGGTGACAAGAGGAAAGTTAGGACAATAATTCAAGATTATAGTGGACCTTGCTTAAGGTCTTGGCAGTTTCTCAAGTGTAAGCCAAACACCCTGGAGTAGTCATACCCCATTCTTTTAAGACACTGTGTTTTTCTCAATAAATTTCTGCTTCAGGGAACTCAGGGATACCATAGATTAAATTTGGACCAATTTATGGGAGGAAGATATGAAAGCCTCCTTGGGGAAGCCCTCCCTGATCAATATAGCCAGAAGAACAACTTCCTCTCTGTAGCCCCATCAGTCTTGCTGTTTGCACCACTGTAAACCTCCTGGTATTATGATTTGTGTATATGTGACAAGATTTTTTTTTAAGCTTTGCAAAGCAGAAATCATGGTTTGCATGTCTTAGTATTCATTTCACTGTGTTTCAGACCAAGTAGGTGTTCTATTCCTGTGCTGATCAAAAAAGAAGAGCAGGCACATATCAGAGGAACACCCAGATGCCTATTAGGTTTGGGACCAGCTTCTAAGAGGATCGAAGAAAGCTCTACCTCTTGTTATGGACAAAGCACTAGAGAGTCTGCCATGGGAACAGTCCTAGGCTGCCAGAGGATGATGTGGAAAACTCAGTTGCCATGGAAACTTGTATGATCTAATGATTCCCATTGTTGAAAGATAGTGAGCCATCAGGAGAATGACAAACAGATCTTGGAGCCCTGAGAAAACACAGAACATGCTAAGCAAACACCTCTACTCATTTGTACTTATTTCTGCTATAGAAGCAGTCTCATTTTATCATCTGTCAATAACACAGCATTTATAAAAGGCTTTCAAGATGTGTCCAGTTCCTATTTTAGTGATCTCAGCGACAACAAGGATGCACAGAACTACCTCTGATGCTGTCAGACAACACTTATCGCAGCAGCTAAATGCAGGTGAATGAAACAAGTGTCATCTGAGCTCCTGCTCCATGACTCCAGCAAGGGAAGCCACCCATGGGCAGGTGTTATGGTCAGCACTAACGGCAGGTGAACCATTCTTGCATCACAGATACCTGTGGGAATTTAATTATACCTACAGACTCACTCCCCAGAAACATGTACAAATGCATATAACCTAAATGTATCAGAGAATTCAAAGCCCTGGAAGACTGTTCATAAATCTCCCCTATCAAGCACCTTGAGACTCAAGAAAGTCCAGGACATCATACTAATAATCTCTGGTGTAAAACAAACAAAAAACTTTACGCACACACTAGACCTATCCTTGGGCAAACCTGAAAAGCAGCATGCTACTTCCTCTCTCCAACCTTCTCAAACAGCACTCTGGGCCTGCTGTATGTGGTCCCCATTTATCCCATATTCAGTATTTGGTCACTACTAAGTTCACTCACTCATTCATTCATTTTACTGAGCTTTTTCTTTGTGTCAAACTTTAGGAATCCAATGTGAATATGACATGACCCATGCCCTCAGGAAGCCTACAGTTGAGATCAGCCAGGGGTGATTTTTCTTTTCAGGGGACATATGACCATGTCTGGAGACAGTTTGGGTTGTCACAATGAGGGAGTAGTGCTCCTGACATCCAATGGGTAGAAGCCAGGTACCCCAACAAACATCCTACAATACACAGGACAGCCCTCATGACAAAGAATGATCAGGTCCAATCTGTCAACAGTATCAGGGCTGAGAATCCCTGTTCTAGAGCACACAGGCCTGTAGGCATATGAAAGACCAGAAGTAGGTATTATGCCAGCTCAAGAATGAGCATGTTCATAGGAACTCTGGAACACGTGGCTTTGACAGCAGCCTGCCTTCTTTTCAGAGATGAGAGGAAGGAGAGAAGGAAGCAAAGGAGCCATTCAGAGTGAGTGACAACCACAATGAAGGTGAATCTTCCTTCAGACAACATCAGAGGAGGCAGCACCAATTGCAAGTGATGGGCGGACAAATATTTCTTCCAGAATCTCTTCATGGGAAATGCTGCTGACTCTCTACTCACCTCCATCGGTCAGTGGCCCAGCAGAGAGAATGTGCAGCCATTTGGTAGGACCATCACTCAATTCATAAACCCCACTGCATGCTAGGGGACAGCTAAATGCTGGATGTGTCCCATCACTCACCAAGTTCTCCCTACTCTTCTCCCATTCTAGTCAATTACTCCACCTTGTACATGTACAGACCACAATCAGTTCTCATATGAATAAAAACATAAAATTGTATATTCTGTATATACACATACACTATTATAAATTGCAATCTCTTCTAAAGTTGGTTCCAAGGTCTGGTGCATCAGAAAATCACAAGCTCAGAAAGCAGACCTAGACCCATGATCTATATTCCTTACAAGTCTCCCCCTCCCACCTCCACTCCTTTGTCAATTGTTTTGCTGAAACCAAGTCTGGCCTCCCTCTGAGCTAGACTGCTCTAAACTGCAGGCTCATCAGTGGGCACAGATAAGGCAGATGTGCTAATGCACACGGTCTACTCCTGTTGAGGTAGCTGGTGCTCTTTAACATTGTGAAGCACCATGAAGAAGCTCCCAGTCACTGGCATAAAAGAGTTTTATGCTTCTGAGCTGTTAGTTGTTAGTCTAGTCTGGAGGTAGCCAGACCTGAAGTGAAATCCCAACTTTATCACTTACCAGTTCTATTGCCTTGAGGAAGTTAACTTGTTAAGCTTCATATTTCTCATTTGTAAAAGAGGGATAATTAGAGTTCCTACCTTAAAGAGTCGTTAAGTATTAAATGGCAGTTTTCATACAAAGTATTGAGTAGCCTGCCTGGCCTATATTAAGCCTCCATAAATTTCAGCTACTATTAAAGGGAAGGAAGCCATCCTGGTTGAGACTTAATGCATGATTCACTGACTGAACATGCTGAGCTGTCTGCTAAAGTGGCTTTGATGTTAGCCTCTGCCATCCCCATTGCTGACATGCTCTATGCCCACTGCTTGGACCTAGTGTACTTCTGTCCTTTATTCATACTCTGTCCTCAGCACCAGTGTTGCCACAGATCTCCAATGGCCCTCCAAGACTTTTCTTGTTAAGGTCTAATCTCTTCCCACTCTTCTAGGGCCCCTTGAAGACTTGCAGCAAGTAGCACCTGTGGGTGGTGCCCACCTGGTCCAGCCTCCCCTGCCTTCTCCTAGCTCATCTGCCCCCAGATCCATCCATATGACCCAGAGATCTGCACTGTTGGAGAGTAGGTGGGCAGGGCACTTCTCCTGCATTTCTGGACCTGCAGTGATTGGCTGAGCTCAGCTGGTGGACAGGTTCACTGGGTAAATACTCGTCTAAGGGTCTGACACTTCTCTAACTCCACCCCTGCCCACTCTCAAGGGGGTACAGTCAGAATTTCAGCATGACACTCTGGAAAGGTTGCTAAACCAGGCCAAAGACAGTCTATTCTCCACCAGTTGCTTTTTTCCTAAAAATGGTGTTGGCTACATCTTCAGACATCACCATATCTTCTGATATGTGGCTCAGGACATGGTCTCTGTTCTAAGTACATCTAAGAGACACTGAAATAATAAATAGCCCAGTTAGAAGAAATGTGTCAGTTGGGGGATTAAAAATCTCCCTCTCATTCTTTGGCCCTCCCCAACTTGATGCTCATTTGGGAAATCTCTAAACCATCTTGGTATCAGAGAACAAAGATCAGGTTTCCCAGAGGACAACTTGGCATGTTCCCAGTGGCCAGGGGCACAGCGCAAACAGTACTTTATATATGCTTTTGTCAGTACACATGGTCAAGGGAGACTGAGATTAGAGTAGCTGGAAACCTTCTATAAGAAGCTGGTGTTTTGTGCTCTGTACAGCATCCCTGTGGTAAGAGGAGGTCTAACAAGCGAACCATGAGAGTCAAGAAAGATCCAGGCATGCCTGAAGCACTACAGAATGAAGACTTTTGTTTTCTTAGTATTCATAACCCACAGGCTATAAGCTGTACTGAGCAACAGCAGCAATACCTCTATTTTGCATTTAGAAAAAGTATCAGCAAGGTTGAACATACCCTATGTCAATATTTTCTAAATATTTAGAAAATGCCTTCTAAACATTTTTCTATTCCCCTATTTTTCCTACTGGGGTATATGTACCTTTGATAACAGCCTAAACCTGCCTCTCTGTCTGCTCACATATCACATATACTGAGGTTAAACACAAGTTACTACTTAAAAAGACAGCACCCAGCAAAGGTAAACCAGGACTTCCATATTTCCCATTTCTCTTATGCATGCAGATATCCATTAGAATCCAGCCTACTACCTCTCTTTGTAAATAAAGTGTTTTTTTTTTGTAAATAAAATAGCTACATTTGATCATGTGTCTTCAGAGGCTGCTCTCTTCCTACGACAAAGGTGAGCAGTTGTAACTACTATCTGGACCTTTACAGAAAGAGAGTGCTTATTCCTGCTTCAGAATTACATCTAGTCACTAAATAGGGGAGAAATAACTGAAGATAAAACAGCAAAGATTTAAATTCAATATGAGGAAGATGTTTCCCTGGGAGAAAAAAAAAAATCAGTAATGATATGAGTTGGCGCCAAAGGATGCAGGACCAGTATCCCTGGGTTGCTTCTTTTTTCTCTGCTCTCCCAGTCCACAGTTACCAAATTCCCTCTGTTGCTTCAAAACACAGCTCCAACTACAGCTCCTCCATGGCCCCTCCTCACATCTTCCCAGAGTGACCTCAGCTCCTATTACTGTCAGTGCCACACTATTCATCCCCATGTGACGATATTTTTCCTGCTTATTAGGACAGCTTCCCCAGATAAACTAGAAACACTTGAGGAAGTCTATGCCCCTGTATCAGCCAGGGAGACCTTGCAGGAAAGAGATGGCACGCTAAAGCATCTAACTGAGGAGACTTTGTTAAAGGCACTGCTGACTGAATTGTGGGAAGAGCTAAGGCAAGCCAACAAACGATGGGCCAGCAACATCCAACAGCCATTACTACAAAGAATCCTTAAGGGGTATGGGGAAAGTGAAGGTGCCAGAACACAGAGAGAGCTGTAGTTCTAACTACAGCTGGAGTTGTGGGGAGAGGGCTGGTCAACAAAAGCTGCAACTTTAGGCAAAGGTGCCAAGTTCCTGTCCTGGTCCATGAACAAGCAGGGTGAGAGCAGGAGAACAAATATCTCGACCTCTGATCTGCTAGGAGACAAGCAGGAGACCAGTGGGACCTCTTTCTTCCACTGGCCAAACCCAACCAGATGCCAGAAGACAAGGTCCACGTGGTACATCCTCCAGGAGAAATGGGCCAGGTGAAGAAAGATAAAGAGTGTATCTGGAGGGAAAAATGGAAACCATTCAGCACATCCCCATAGCTGGTTTTCAACAGTGCTTGTTGACTGGCTTTGTGTTAATGAATGTGGTGGAAGGCTTGATTACTAAAATGATTTGAATACAAACAGTCAAGAGGCTGAAGGATGAATTTAGGGACTAGGGACATGTGCAGGTCCTTTTCTTGCTCTACAAACTTATAAAAACTGCATTGCTGTCAGGGCTGAGGATTTAGTGTGGCCAACATTTTGTCTTCCTCTGTAAGGGAGAAGAAAAGAGGGTGCCGAGAAGGAATTCATACTGCTACTCTCATCTGTGCTTAAAAGCTAAATGTATTTCCCCCAAATTAAAAATAGAATGTTTGCCACTTAAATGTGAGCTGGTAAGAAAGATAACTCACTCTCCAACATGCTCATCAGTTAAATGCTATCACAGCTACAAGTGTTAAACAGCTACATGGGCAGCCGGGGAATGAGTCTTGCAAATAAAAGTGCACAGTGTGAAATGATGACTTTTGCTGATCAAAAAGCATCCTGGGGAGGGCTGAACAGTTTTGGGTCAGGAAGAAACCTCGATTTCTGGGGTGATTTTCATTGTTATCAGAGAGAAGACTGTACTTGCCATGAATATATGGCTACTCCTCACGCTCCTACTGGTGGAGGCAAACTGACAGTCACTTGTCTTTCTCAACAGGCCTTTATACCACCACCCCCAACAATGAAACATATTTTTCATTTCAGTTTCACTTGTGTATCACTTTCTCTTTTAAAAGGGTGATTTATAAAGTAAAAAAAAAAAAAAGTCACCATCAATAAATATTTCAGTGTGCTATCAGGGTGCACATACGTGTATGTGTTTATGTGTGCACACACATACACTCAAACCCTCCACATACACATGACTAAGAACCACAAACTCACTTTCCCCAATTGGAGCTTTTTTCAGTTTTTGGGCTATGAGTTTCTTTATTCTGTGGCGCTTCCAGTCTAAAAATGTAAAAGTCGTTGCAAGGGAGCTATAATTTCTACTCAACACTTCAGTGATTTGATTATATAAAATAAAGAGTGTAATGAAGTTAATAGTACCTTATTCTTGCACTACATTATGAGGAATATTTTCCTGCAAAAATCTGAAAGTGGAAATTACCTCTGGGCCCCCTAACTCTTAAAAATATGGGTCATGATGATTGCTGCAATGGAATTTCAAGACTTAAGAACGTAATATGTTTCTCTTTCCTCTATTCAGTTCCCCAAAAGGACATCTTCTCTTCCTGGGAGAGTATATAATGAAAGATAAAGAACTTAAGTGACAGGTTGTTTTACTTTTTGGTGTAATCCTAGCAAGTGAGCTCAGTGTATCAAAAGCAGATAACTTCTCCGGGCCTTAAGTAGTCTGCAAAGCGGGACTACTTTCCCATTTTCACTTTAGCGTTCTAGATTCCAAAAATAAAATAAAAAGCATCCCTTGGGAACAAAAACGGTACTGTAATGCCAGAGATTTTGTTATTGTTGTTTATTGTTTCTTCTTGTATTTCACAGCAGCCCTTATCTAACATCTTCCCTACCTGCTTTTTACCTAGTAATTTGCGTGGCTTCAGCATAGAGCTGAAGAGGAGCACAACATCTTGAGTTCAGATCCTCCACAGGCCAGGCATCTTTGATCTTATCCCCAGTCTGGGTCTCTTTCTGATAGTTGGAATTCATTCAAGGTGCATTCGATGTTTTCCATTCCCAAAGAATCCACTCAGAAAGAAAACTCTAGCTGATCTTGTCCCAGAAGTAGCATTGTACTTGAAGAGGAGAACATGATACTACAACCAAGCGCAAAATTGTAGTCACATGGTCTAAGTGCTATAATGTTGAATAGCATTTAAACACCCCCCTACACACTGTGATAGGAAAGAACACCCTTTTTCAGAATTTTCCCAATCTGGACATGCAGATGTAACACAGTCTGCCTCCAGGAAACAAAGACAAGATTTCACTAGTATAAAAACTCTCCTAAGCATGATACAGGGAGACTTAACAGGATTAAGTTTCTCAGGTGGTGCCAAACAAGTTCTCATTTTCATAGCGTTCTTCTATGCCAGCAAGTCGAGAAACATATTTGCAGCCCTCAACAAGTCTCAGGATACAGCCATATGCCAAGAAGAATACAAGCTCGATTTAGGGTTTTCAGCTAGACTGGTAATGTGACAGGATTTTACTTATGCCGATATTCAAGCTATCTTTAGGCAAAATTTAAATATGAGCATTGACACTGTTTCCCTTTTTCTGATTTGCAGGTACCTAAGGTCCCCATTCATGGTCACTCATGTCCCCCTGCCCTGTCCCGTCCTATCCCTACCTTCCCAGTGCTCTGGGCTCTGCATTCTTCTGTTTTACCAATTCCCTCAACAAAATTCTGCTCATCTGGTTGACATCTGACAGTGATCCAAAGCCATTTATTAATGAGTGCTACTATGAATTATTGAAAGACAATAGCTTATTATGTTTAACTTGATAGGATATTTGCATACAACTTGAGATCTGAGGCAGAAACCTGTGGCTTTGGGAACCAACCAATACAGATGATATTTCTGGGATGAGAGAATCTTTCTTGAGCTGTTCCCATCATACCGTATAGTTGTATCCGTCCTTTGCCTGGGCCTAAGACAAACCCTATTGGCATGCTGATATGTAAAAAGTGTTTTTCTTCTGTAAAGGAGAGGTTGAGAAGTTATCTCTTTATCCCAAGTTTCCCCAGAAGTTAAAAAGGGAATAGACATACAAACACACACACAGGTACATAGACGCACTCACACACCATTGTCACCACATTCTACCTGGGGCTAGCAAGATGGAGGAGGTGAGATGGGGTCAGATCTACAGAGAGGAGAACTTAAAATGCACCAAAGTCAGCCTCTGAAGGTAGGCTGGTCAATGTGCAGCCCAAATAGACACAGACGTTGATTCTGAATAAGGAGAGAAAAGCTTGACATAAATGCTTAATGCAATCTTTTCCTCAAGTCCCAGAAACTCACATCTATGAACAATTTGTGAGGTGGAGCCTTAGCTGTTAGGAGGTAAATAAGTAATCTGTGCATGACATAGCAAGACCTACAGCTGCAAAGTTTGAAAGGTATAATGGATAAATCAAACTAACAAATATTTCATTGAACTCCCTCCCTGCTAGACTCCAGGCCAGGTGCTAAGAATATACAAGTGAATAAAGCACATCCCTGTAAAACGTGCACAAGAAGGAACCAAGTAAAATCTCTGTTTCAGAAAGTTTGCTTTCTATTTCAAGTTTGCTTGATTGGATTTCTTGCTCTGTTCACATGCATTGCATAACAGAAAAGGTGAGCCATGCATGTTAGCCCAGAGACTGTGGAAGAGTGGCCAACCATCAGACTTAGTGTAAAGTGACTTAGTCTGTTTCACTGGACTGACCAGATTCTCATGCCTGTTAGCAAACCCAACCAGGTTGTTAAGAATAATGTTCACCAGCATTAAACCTCTTAGAAAGAAAGTTTACAGACAACTGAACTAATACACATACCCAAGAAGATTTCAGAGATTTCCTTGGCTCTTCAATATTTGAAGCTGTATTGAATTCTTGTTCAACTTACCCCCAAGGTTAAGATAAATGAGTGATGGAACAACTATATATAGGCTTAGCATTTGGCATCAGCTATACAGTAGTGTTTTTGTATAGGCTGAAGTCTACATCAGCTAGAATATAATTATATATAACGTTGACAGATTATGACATTTGCCTATTAAGACACTATACAAACATTCCAATAATTTGCTGGCTTTGAATTTGTAAAAACTAAATGAAACAAATTCTCAAGGGCTATTGCTAATGGGGTAACTGGAAGAGAGGTTTGAAAAGCACAGGGTTCAGGAAATAACAGTCAAAGAATAATGCATTTAAAGCCAAAACATATAGAGTGGTAAATGAATATTTAGTACTTACCACAAGACTGCTGTCTAGAGACAGCCTTTTTCCAAAGTCCCTTTTCTCGAGCTGTCTCTTTCCCTCCATGGATGAAGTTATTTATTTTCCTTTGTGACTTATAATAATCCCCCGTCTGTTTCCAGGGTCACTGAAAAAAGTGAACATACGTTTTACTACCCTACTGCACAGTGTTTAGACCTTTGTTTTTAACTCTCTAACCAGAAACAAGCATTGAAGCCAAAAAATACCCAGTCCCAAATAATAAGTATAGAACTGGGCTCTCTCAACTCAAAAGACCACTTCGTGTTACAAATGCCAGGTTGTCTTTATGGTGGCCCCTGTGTTTTTATAGGTTTTCCTAATGGAGTTGGGGAATGGGTTTGCAGGTTGAATCAGCAGACTGTGGAAAAAAGCAAACAGTCCATTTCATGCCACACTTGCTTCACACCCGTCCTCTCTCTATCAGCCAGAATCATTCTGTTACTGTGCACATAGATGCTGTCTGCAAATTCCATGAGATCAAACTGACAAAACCACGCTCCATAACCAAGAGTTATTGAGCTCAAGGTCCAATGAAGGGAAACTGAAACATGAACATCGTTGTCAATATTTAATTTAAAAATATGTAGTTTAAAAATATTTGAGGAACTTTGTAAGATACATTCCTTTTGGGATAGATTGATTCAAAATGGATGGTGGGTGATGTCATTACTGTCAATGAGTATTTATAGAACACTCACTGTATTTTACCATATTCGATATAGTTCATCCTGAACTCTGCTGAGATTGCTTTTTCTAGAATGATTGAGTATTCTGGTTAATAAGGATTCATCATATATGTTAAGTGCTAGCTTCCAATTTTGACAAGGATGTGAAAGGCTTGAAATAAAAGAAATAGGTTATGGCACAGGATTTCTTATCCACCAGCCAAGTGACCTTGGATAAGTCATTTAACTTCCCTGAAACTCATTTTTTCTCAGCTACAAAACATGATACCAATCAAATGATGTATGAAAAAATGATTTAGATGCAGTAAATTACAACTCTTATATAAGTTATAATTATCCACAGATTACATTTAAAAACAGTTAACCTGAAATACTAGTCAACACAATTCAATATATCCTTGATGATTCAGAAGGCACTTTGAGGTATAGAAATTGCTCATGATCCTCATAAATACACATTGACATTGTACTGCCGATACAGAAGAGATGAAATTAACACAATGCTATACCAATCAATTTTTAAATGTAATTGAAAAGAAATATGGTCTACAACTCTCAATGGCTCCAAGTCTGACAGGATTTCATAGCCCACAGGATGTGCACTCTCTGTGTTGGTTTCCTCCATCAAGAGGGTTGAGACAGTGGTGCCTGAGATGAGGGATGCCCAAACTATAGTCAATCATGGGAAACTCATGGGCTCATGTTCCAGCGTAGGCTCCCTCCTCCATGTTAGTCATTTCATCTCTTACTTTCGAGAACACTAATTTTAATACATCACTGGTCCACTCCGAAACTCATAAGAGTTCAATCAGTATTTAGGATGAAATTCAAATTTTTCAACATCATTTTCTAAAATTCTAGGCAGTATTTTTCACAAAAGAAGTTAGTTCTCTCCACTGCTATAGGCAAGATTACTAGTCAACTGAAATTTGTTTGGGAGCCTGCCTTTCCTACTTCCAGCTGTTCTTGCCCACTTTGTAGCATTCCCTTTCTCCCCCAGCCTCAGGGACTGTATTCATCGGTAGTTCAGAACACCTTCTGCAATAATGAACCAGCTAGAGACTACTCAGGCCCTCATATTTCCCCCTTCACTGGAAATATTACCTCCTAAGCCTTGATCCCAAAGAGGGTGGGAGTTTGATAGCTCACAATAGATTGCACTTTGGCCTTCAGCACATATGTATTGAGTGCCTACTGTATAGAAGACAGTAGGAATACCCTAGGAATACTCTATGGAATACAGTCCTTAATGTATGGAATACGTTAGTCCTTACTAACGTGACACAGTCATGTATAAGAAAAACCAAGTTCCTGCCTTTGTGAAATGCATGTTTTAGTGAGGCATTCAGAAAATAAACAAACCAACAGACTGCTCCAAACTGTAGTAGGTACAGTATGATGGAAATAACCCCCAGGAGGTGGTATAAAAGTGCCAAGCACATGAACAGGGATAGCTTTTAGATAGAGTGGATTAGAAGCCAGCCATGTAGAAAGATGGGTAAAGATCATTTCAGATAGAGGAAATAGGCTTTTATCTGGGAAGGAATCGGAAAAGAACTTTGCTGAGAGAGGACCCATTTCTTAGGAAGAAAATAGCCAGGAAGAGAATGTATGAGAAAAGGGCTGAGTTGTACACAAAAACTACAGAGGCTTGTAGGCTAAGGTAACTCTCTCAGCTCTTATTCTATAAGACAAAGGTTAATATTAGGTTTTAAATTTCCTTACTCCTTACTAGCAGGTAACAGCCAATGAATTATCTGACCTCTGTAAGCTTCCACTGCTTACTCTATATGATGGCATTAATAATAGGAACTTCTTCATAGCAGGGCTTTATGATGATTAGTGAGATAAGCCATTGAAATAGTTAGGCTGGGGACAGACACATGTAGGTAAGACTTAAATATTAGATATATTGATCATCCCTTCTGGCAAATAACATTAAACTCATTAAGAGCAACTTGAGCTACTGGACTTTATGTTACTTCACAGGCAGATGAGGCTGTCATTTTGGGAAATGGAGATCCTTCTGATAGTTCTCAAATAGCCCAGTCTGCCTATGTGGAAAGCTGATTCAACAGCTTTCTAAATGGATTTGGTCAATTTCATTTTATATTTTATGGTACCAATAATACAGGCAGAGATGATATTAAAATTATTTAGCAACAATATGGCACAAGCATTGGCCAATCATAAAGGTACAGTCCAATCAGGGCTGACAATGGCAACAAGCAGTACAATTATAGCAGCGCATCCTAGCCGATTCCCAGTCTAGGTGCACGTACTGGCCCCACTCCAAGAAGGTGAAAGTTTGTGAGTTAAACATAAAACAATCATGGAATGAGTCAGAGTAAATTTATCCAAGTGGATCAAAGGAAGACTCTCTAAAAGAAACAACATGGCAACCAGGACGCAGTAATATGAAAAGGGACGTGATTAACAAAGAAAATATCAGAAAGGCTGAAACATTCCATCCTCGCACTGCTGGGAAAAAGACTATATACATCCAACAGAGACTGCAGGTCCAGAGGGGAAATGAATATATATCATATTCTAAAGATGCCTGGGATTACCTGGTCCATTTGTACCATCCACCTAACTCAACTAATTCAGAGACTAGTGTCATCAAGCAACCTTTCAACTTTATTTGACGCCTATGTAGTTTCACTTGTAGAAGAAGAACATGCTGACCAACAAATATAAGTAGACAATCTTTTGAAAAATTACATTTTTAGTGCAAATTTGCAACTTAACATCTGACTCATTATATTTGTTATGTATGTATTTGGTTAGTATATTAGACAGCTTGGGCTGCCATAACAGAATAACACAGACTGAGTGGATGACACAACAGACATTTATTTTCTCAAAGTTCTAAAGGCTACAAGTCCAAGATCAAGGTGCTAGCAGAGTTGTTTCTGGTGAGGCCCCTCTCCTCGTCCTGCAAATAGACAGCTTCTCACTGTGTCCTCACATGGCCTTTGCTTTGTGTGTGCACATCCCTGTGTCTCTTCCTTTTCTTATAAGGACACTAGTTCTAGCACATTAGAGTCCCACCTTATGACCTAATTTAACCTTAATTATCTGCTTGAATGCCCTATCTCCAAATACAGTCACATTGAGGGTTAGAGTTTCAACATATGAAATTTGCAGGAGATATGGTTCAGTCTGTAACAGTTATTTTCAGTCAGGTTTCAAATCACATCTGAGTGTTCTATTAATCAAATCCCTAAGTCTAAAAAGCTAAGGAAAACCCCTAAGTGGTGGTGGTTATAGTGGTTAACTCCAGACCCCATGCCTCTCTGCTTGTTAGTTGACTGTTGGATGTTACTGCCCCCTTTCCGCTTCACCTTGCCCTGCTGTACTCTTCTTTGTATTGTGCATGTATGGGTGCAAACATGATCAAGACCTCTTGGTCAGTGTGTTAATGCTGAATTCTGCCAATGGGAGGCAGTGAGAGGAGATTAGAAGGCAATGGGAAAGAAGAAGTCATTCTGCTTCCAGCTCTGGCAGAGCAGCATCAACAGCAGGTAACTGCAGGCTCCAGCAATTTCTGTGATTCCTCCAATAGGTCATCTAAGAAAGGGCACCAGCAATGTCCCAGTTTGTGAGTACGGCCACCTTATCCCTCTGGCATCTCCAGCCCTGTCAACACCATCACAAAAATTCCTTGCATTAAATTCCTCTTTGCTTGAAACATCTATAGTAATTTCCTTTTTCTAGGCTTGACAATGTTTGGTGTGCAACCCATGGAGATGCCTTTGGATAGCAGCAAGCATTTCCTAGGAAATATCTGGATTCCTTCTTGTGAGTCTTCTGAAATAATAGTCTGGAGTTATTTTTTAATAAACACTAAGCCTCTAGAGGGCAGAGATAGCATTTTATGTTCTGTGTCCCCATAGGTAGTATAACACCTAATGCATAGCAGTATGAAGAACATTTGTTGTTTACATGAATAAATGAATCAATGAACGTCGACAGCTCTCTTTGTGAACATATAAAGTAGGACAAAAATACAATGCTATTCAGCAAAGTATAATATTTCTTTGTTCAGCAAAGAAATACTATACACATTTACAAGAGTGAGGTTGCTTTTTTAGCCAAGCATATTTGAACACACCCAAGCCTCAAAGAAAACATTTTGTCATGATTTTAAAATGTCACCAACCTAAAAGCTACTTACCTACAAAGAGCCATAACCCAGTAGTGTTCATGTCTTTTCTATGTCTTCCTACATCTGTGGTTATAGAAGAACACAGATCTTCCTCAGAGCAATAAGTTGGAAGCCTCTCCCTCCCTCCATGGGAAAGAAAATGGTCACAGAGTTGAAGAAAGACAGGAAATTAAGCATACTTTTATTGAATGATCATTATTGATGCTAATCTTCCCTCCTTCTTCATATACACCTGTTTCTAGCTGGTGAAACTATTTCTACTCAGTATCTGTAGAAATCTAAGTTGGCCTTAATAATTCTTTTTAAATTTTTTTTCTCACAGATAGAAATGGCCTTTTCATGCTAGACAGATTTTTAATCTTTCTGAAGATGTCAGTAAATTCTATTTTCTGCTGTACTTTGTTAACAAGCCGTATAATTTTCAAGAGAATAACAAAACTGCACCATTGAATACAATCTCAAAGGCATATTCCTTCACATACACACTGTCACACACACACTCACCCAGATATACACTCACACCTGATCTGAACACCACTTTCTCCATCTCTATTTCAGCCTTTCTGATTCTCCCATTTCCCATCCCTGCTTTGATATATTAATGGTATTGCCAGAAGAAATGGAGAAAAATGGTAGCGCCAAAAGGGCTCACTTGCTTAGGCATTAGAAGATTTGGTTCCTAGCTTTCTTTGCCATGTAAATTTGAGCAGATTCTTAACTTCTGTGAGTTTACATTTTTTGATGCCTTTCTCACCAGGTCATTGTGAGGTTCCAATGAGATAATGCATGAGCAACCATTTCCATATCTAAATTCAAGATGTTTTCCAGTCAGCCTCATTAAGCAGCAAACACCACAAACTGTAATTGTTTGCAGCCTCATAAACATCCAGAGAACAGAGATTGTGTCAAATTCATTGTTATATTCCCTGCAACATCCAACACATCAGCTCACGGTAGGCATGCAAAGAATAACTGCAGAGTAGAGAACATCAAGGACAAATAATAAATGCAGTGAGTTTCCTGTCATTGACAAGGCAGCTCCATGGGTTTTCACCTTGGTTGCACCTCAGAATAACCTGGGGAACTGTTTAAACATACCAATGCCTGGGTCGCACCCCAGATCACCTGAATCACTGGGGTGTAGGCTCCACGGATCAGAGTAACAATTGCCAGGGTTGGCAACCATCAGTTAAGGGCAGTGGCTTTCAAGCTTTGCTGCATGTTAGATGGAATCACCTGGGAAGTCATTAAGACCCATCCCCAGATGGAATAAATCAGGATCGCTGGCAGTGAGAGCCAAACATCATTTTGTTAAGAACCATGAATATTTCCAAGGTGTAGTCAATGGAGCACCAGTTAGAGAAGATGAAGATGTCACTCTTTTTGATCTCCATCCTTTTCTCAAGGGCTGAGGGACGCATTATTGTTGGCACCAGCCACTGCCTTTCCTTAGCCACTGTAGCCAACAATTCATAATCTGCAAACTCTGACCCCAAAGAAAAATGTCAGATACAAATAATTTGGATAAACACCTTTATCCCTATCTCTACTCTCAGGCTCATCATTCAAAATTAAGCTGCTTAAGCTGATCCTTCCTTTCATTCAGAAAACACTGTTGACTAAAGGTAGAAATATTAAATCTAGATTCCAAGTTAACATACAAATGTCATAAAACCTCAGAGTGAGGCCATCATGTAGAGTTTCAGGGAAAGAACTTCAAATGGCAAGGTCAATGTTGCAGAAAATCATGACTCAGATGCCCCCAAACCCATCGCCTTCCTTTCTTCTTACTGCTTTTCATGCACACCTAGCTCTCTTTTCAAAGTGCTACCAAGCAGTGTGTTTGAAACTCCAGTCCTCTTTGTATTGAAATATTTTTATTCTGATCTATTAAGTCCACAGAAAGGAAAGCACCGGCTTTCTGTATATTTTAAACACATACACACAGCAGTCTCCTTTTGGAAGATGTATTGGCTTAATAACTTTTTCCTATTGATACATCTATTTGTGGCATAAATGGGTGAGGGTGTGTTTGTGCATGCTTGTGTATATGTGTTGATTGTGCATCTGTGCATGTTTGTGTGAGCATGTACATGAGTATATGAGTGTATGTGTGCATGTGTATGTATGTTCACATGCACTCTGACTTAACAAAACCACCCACATACAGAAAAGTGTTGTGTCTATTCTGAATATGAGTATAAAAATCTTCCAAATGAGAGAGAGAGATCCAAGATGACTGATTAACAACAGCTCAGGATTGTAGCCCCAGGGAAAGTGCAGAGAGCGAGTGGACACTGCACTTTCAGATGAATTTTTGTTGCCCACAGACTGGGAGATTCCCGGCGGAAGAGCTCCACCGGTCACCAGCGCAACTCTTTTGGCTGGCATGGCTGTTTTGCCAGAGCCCTGGTGCAGCCCTTCTCGGTGCGGAGTATACGGGACTGGGTACCCTTTTAGTCGGGCTCAGCTGGTCCCATCCCCACAAGGAGAACAGCAATTGGAAGCACTGAGGACTGAGAGTTTCACAGCAAGCACAGCCGAACCCGGGAAGGTCCGGCTCTGTGGGGAACTGGCGTCTGCCAAAAGAAAACTAAGAAACAGAAACACTTCATCACCGGGCAGAGAGAGATCCAAGATGGCCGCATAGCAGCAGCTCAGGATTGTAGCTCCCAGTGAAAGCGCAGAGAGCGAGTGGACGCCGCAATTTCAGACGAATTTTCGTTGCCCACAGACTGGGAGACTCCCAGTGGAGGAGCCGCACGGATCACCAGCGCGACTCTTTTGGCCAGTGTGGCTGTTTTGCCAGTGCCCTGGTGCGGCGCTTCTCAATGCGGAGTGTACGGGACTGGATGCCCTTTAAGTCAGGCTCCGCTGGTCCCATTCCCACAAGGAGAACAGCAATTGAAAGTGTTGAGGACTGAGTTTCACAGCAAGCACTGCTGAACCCAGGAAGACCTAGCTCTGTGGGGAAGGGTCGTCCACTGAAGGAAAACTAAGAAACAGAAACAACTTCATCACCAACAAGCCAGATGTCCACTCAGAGACCCAATCTGAAAGTCGGCAATTCCAAAGACGACAGGTGGATAAATCCACAAAAATGGGAAGAAACCAGTGCAAAAAGGCTGAGAACACCCAAAATCAGAATGCCTCTCCTCCTACAGGGGATCGCACCTCCTCATTACCAAGGGAACAAGGCCTGACTGAGAATGAGTGTGATCATCTGTCAGAATCAGGCTTCAGAAGGTGGATAATAAGAAACTTCTGTGAGTTAAAAGAACATGTTCTAACCCAATGCAAAGAAACTAAGGACCTTGAAAGAAGATTTAACGAAATGCTAATGAGAATGAACAACCTAGAGAAGAATATAAGTGAATTGATGGAGCTGAAAGACACAACACGAGAACTTCATGAAGCATGCACAAGTTTCAACAGCCGACTTGACCAAGCAGAAGAAAGGATAGCAGAGGTCAAAGACCAACTCAATGAAATCAAACAAGAAGGCAAGATTAGAGAAAAAAGGGTAAAAAGGAATGAACAAAGTCTCCAAGAAATATGGGACTATGTGAAAAGACCTAATCTACGTTTGATAGGTGTACCTGAATGTGACGAAGAGAACGAATCCAAGCTGGAAAATACTC
>CAUYQU010040387.1:0-11096 GCA_963574635.1 Cheracebus regulus
GGAACCCACCACTTCCGGCTTGGAGTGGGGAAGAGTCTCTGGGGCCTGTGGCTTGGGCAGAGGGCAACCCAGGGTGCCCCAGCCTTTCCTTCTCCAAGGCACTCATGTCCTCCCGGGGCCACCTGTGCCTGCCACTGCCTAGTGCCCCACAGGGCTTGTGTCATGAATTGGGGTGTTTAGATCACCACCTGCTTCTGGGAACTGTGGGGCTAGACAGGAAGGCAATGTTTCCTCTTACATGCCAGCCCTGTCATGAGTGGGAAGGGGCCTCTGGCCTCCATCACTGAGAGAGTGGCTGAGGCCTTGAGTGGGCACACGTCCAGCCACATGCCTGAAGAGCTGAATGGGAGGTGGGGCAGGGGGATCCTTTGATGGTTGTGCTGGAGGGCAGTCTCTTTTGTCTGCGATTTGGCTGTGGGGTGGCTGGGAGTGCAGGGCAGTCCTGAGGATGGGTGGGCAGGGTTCCAGCTGCTCAATCTGTACTGCAAATCAGTGCTCCCTTGGTCACTGGGCTTCTGAGGGGTCTGCTGGAGGGGCAGGTGCCTAAGTGGAGGGGGAGGGGAGCAGAGCTGAGGGACTCTTGGGGGAACTCAGTGGGTCTCTCCTGACATGCAATGCTGAGGCCTCCCAGGTGGAGCAGGTGACCTGCAGACATGGGGCCGGGGCTGGTCTGCACCCTGACTTTTTCCTCCCCCTTGGCTGGATCTTGGCCAAGTTGTTTAACTGCCTTGGCCTCCTCCTGACCCATAAGAGGCTGATAATCACATCATAAGTGAGATCCTTCTCTTAGCCACGCCTGGCCCACAGGAAGCACTCAGCAAACAACTGCCATCCCAGTAATTGATATTCTCACTAAAGGGTCCTGCTGGGCACTGAGGGAGCCACGACTGGGCCCACAGCAGCTCTCAGCTCTGGCCCATTTCAACCATCAGCAGAACAAGAGGAAAAAGGCTGCCTTAGAGCATGATGGATGGAGGTTAGCTACATAGAGGATTTCCTGATGGGGTGGCCCTCTGAGAAAATTCCCGTCCAAAGCTCTTTGAGGGTATGGGTGGTCACGGTGGGAGGAAGGCCAAAATGACCAATGTGTACTCCCCAACACCCGGCATCCCTTTCTATATATACCAGGTCCTCCCCCACGGGGGAGGTGAGATGACCTCAGGGGCTGGGCAGCTCCCTGGAAGCTCCTCTGCCTCAGCTGGGGCTGGAGGGAATTTGAGGAGGGCCAGCTCCTTATTTGGTCCTGGCTGTGGCCCCACCCTGCAGAAGCTAGCCAGGCTCTCGGGTCAGGGTGAGACATTTGGAGATCTCTCTGCCAAGAAGATTGGGAGGACGGTGAGGGGGTGCAAGCTGGCTGATCTAGAGCAAAGTGTCTTCCGAAATTCAGAGAGCTGAGTCAGCTTTGGCAGCAGGCGCTCGGCCAGTGAGCACCTGTGCTCTGGTCCCACACCCCTTAGACACTCCTTGGGATTCCTCATGTCATCTATTTTGTCACATGGGATGTGGGGGTTCTGTGAGGAGAGTCTGCCAACACTAGGTTCTGGACACACAGTGACTGGGCTTGTGGGGGGGGCCTGCAAAGGGGGAGGGGTAGAGAGAGGTATGGCTTGGGTGCCCGGTGACCATGCAGAGAGCATGGGCTGGCCACCACCTCCTCCTCTCCACTCTGTTGCCTCCCACTCTGGGCTGTCCGGAAACTTAATGAGCATGAGGTTTCCCCATGGGGAATCTGGAACCCAGAGAGGTTAGATGACCCATGCCCAGCTTGCTAAGACAGCTTGCTAAGACTGAAGCCAGAGGTGAGCTCCCAGCTTAGAGATACTTGAAGCTGCTCCCCACTCCTTCGGGCTCCGTGTGTGATGAACGTGCGTCGCCTGAGAGACGAAAGAGCAGTGCCCTGCCTCCCGTTTCCACTTTCCAATGTGAGAAACATGTTTCTCCTCCTTTCTGTCACCCCCAGAGACGGTTTGGTGTGTGGGAGGCACAGGTGTGTGGACTCAGTTTGTGGTGTGGTTTTGCTGTTATGTCTTTGCTGGTGACAGGATTCCAGCCCAGCAGCATGGAATTCTGCCCGACTCCCATAGTCAGAGGCCAGGTGGACTTCCAGGCCAAGCTGTGTGGGTACCGGTGCTGCTGTAGGAGGCCATGGGAGGCTCAGGGGCTGTCTCTCCTGTCCTTTCTTTCCTTGTGCCCACTGGGAGCTCCTTGAGGACAATGTGACTCCTTGTAACCCCAGGGCCAAGCACTCAGCACACAGCAGACCCTGTCCCCACCGTGCCCACATCTGCTGGGCATCTGTCATTCCCACACTCACTGTGTTCCTCTCTCTCAAGGGCCTCCTTTGGAACAAGAGTGGGCTAGGTCCACATGGGGCAGTTCAGGAGTTTTGGTGACTCTGTGCCCTCAGGAGCCAAGGATGGACCAGAGTGGGTCCATGCATCTTCCAGCCCACCTGTCCCTGGGGGACGGCCTAAGGCCTGCCCTGGCCACCTCCCCAGTATGCCCTCAGAAGCAGCCTGCAAATTGTCACAGTTGTCCTGGCTGCCATCCCTTTACTCCTGTGTGGCTGTTTTGCAGGATCACCGTCTATACCACCTGCTTGCATCCAAGTCCTTACTGCAGGGTCTGGCCTGGGGAATTTTGCAGAACACTGAGGGGTGAGTGTGGGGCTCAAAGGACAGATGTGTGGCAGGAAAATCCAATCTCAGGGCTCCAGATTCACTCTGCCAAGGGAAAAGGGAAGCTTGGGACTGAATCCTTCCTTCTTTCCCTAAAAAGAAAGCTGCAGTGATGGAAGGCCACATTTCTCCACAGGAGGCTTCCCTCATAGATTACTCACAAGGGAATTAGTTCCTTATGGGCACCCAGATCTTCTGGAATCCATATGCCCCCTCTAAACTAGCCCTAAAATGAGTTCTGTGGAATCTCACTTGGACAATGTCAGTGACCAGCTCACTTTCACAGGTGTGGGACAAAGAGGGCCGAGTCATTCCTCCACTTCCCCTTAGACAAATGTGTCTGGCTTCTTCTTCTGCTCCATGCTTTACCTTGTTTTACTTTATGTGGAGTGCAGATTTACTGAGCACAAAATAAATGCATGATTGACCGTTCCTTCACCCTCCTGCCACTGCCACACATGGACTCAGTGAGCACTAATCAAAGCCTCAGAAGCACGTGACCACTCCCCTCCCTACCTACCCGCTCTTCTTTCCTCCTTCCCTTCCTGCTGTTCTTTCCCCTTTAATGATTGAAGTCCTCCAAATCTTTGGAAAAAGCACAGGCCGCAGATCCTACTTGTGTCTCTTTTTCCTGGGTGTGTCCTCAACCTTGGCAGAATCCTCTGAGTTGACTGAGACCTGTCTTAGATGCTTTTTGGTTTACAGGCAACTTGAAGAAGACCCTGCTCTCTGGGGCTGATGGAGGATGGCCCTTCTCCTGTCCATGGAGTGCTCTCCAGCCTTTGGAGCCTCCTCTGGCTGGGACACATGCTGATGTCTGAGCACAGATGCACAACAGCCTTCTCAGTTGTCCCCAGCAACCGTGGGGGTTAGCTTTGTCCTCTGTTCTGTCCTTGCAGGCATTCTAGAAACCTGGTGTCTTTTGGGGAGAATTCAGTTATCTTGTTTTAGAAACCATCTTCCCCAAGGAATCATGGACAATGGTGAGCCTGGCTGTCCTGCCTCCACTGGGGAGAATGCTGGGGGTGAGTTGTATCACTATTGGCAGGTGATGTTCCAGGCATTTCATCATTCTGGCAGATGGGTTCGGATACAATTACAGAAGGCTACCTCAGGCCTGGAGATCAGTAGGTGAGGAAAAGCAATCTTTAAGAATAAAACCAAACAAAACAGGAATTGAAGATGCATCTTCAATTAGATTGACTCAGTGGATGCTGATACCTCTGCCTGTGAAGAGAATTTTCTGTTTTGATGTCATCCAGCAAGTACCATCTGTGGAGGGTACCCCTGTCCTCAGTCCCTTAATACCTGCTTGGAAAACAGCTGCAAGTCCTAGGGAACTAGAGGAGGCCAAACTCACAGCTTCCTAAATACAGAGAGCTTCGTTGTCATCCTCCAGGAAGAGCAGAAGCCTGCGAGAGGCTGATGTACCCACAGCATCCATCTCCATCTCGGCTCCCCGCTTCCCTCTCAGCATCCTTCCCTTCTTTCTTCTTGCTTTCCTTTCTTTCTTCTTTCTTTCCCTCCTTCTTCCTTTCCTTTCTCTTGAAGAACAATGGAAAAATGGATTATAACAATAAAGCTCAGGAAGGCGGAAACTCTGGCATGGCATGATGAAGTTCTGTCTGGACAGTGGGATTGGTGTCTTCCTCCTGAGAGTACTGTGAGGTCTTAAGCGCTTTATCTCACTAACAGCTTGGCTGAGCGTGCACAGATCTGTGCACTGTAATAACGCCAATCTTTATACCTCTAGTAGTTCCTGGATGCAAACTGTGAGAAGTCAACTTGGAGAACAAGCTAAGTTTCCAGTGCCCAGGTGCCGGGACAGGCAGCAGCCAAGTGAGTGTGGGTGGAAGGTGCACAGGGTTTGGGGAGAAGGGGGCTCTCCCTGACAGAGGCCTCAAAGCACACAGGCCTTTGGAGCCTGCCCCCATTTCTTCTCCACTTCAAAGCTGTCCCCTTCTCCCGTGCCCATGTCTGCCCATCTGGGCATTGCTGGAAACCCTATGGATGGTGGATACAGTGCACAACTGTATCATGCATGGCTTTATTCCCAGAGCTTGACTCAGTGTCTGGCTTGTCGTAGGTGCCCAGAAGATATTGTCGAATGAGGAGGCCAGGCCTGTAGACCCTTCCCAGGCTCCTCTGGAAGATGCCTGAATGCTCTCCAACTCCCCTTGTTCTGAGTCATTTTTCCCCAGGCAAAAAGTACAGTCTCTGACAAACAGCCCTAAGGTCTGCATGAGATCTATATATGGGTGCAGCTCACCCAGGGTCAGCAGCTAGGTGTAGGTCTCTCTCAGCCTGTCAGTTGAGAGCAGTGCATAATTAGATATCATTAAATGGACACAGAGGCATTCAACTTCATTACCACGAGCGCCTGTTGCACTTGAGTAATTGCTGGGGGCTTGGCAGGAGGAAGCAGTCTCAGGGCAGAGCCTCCTGTCTGGAGGAGGTTCCTGGGGCCTCCCCAGCCCCACTTTCCCTGGATCCCCAGCCTGGTCATGTTGGGCCCATGCCCTCCTCTGGGTGCTCTGCAGATGGGAGGGGACTCCCGACAGGTGTTGAGCAAGGCTTGTCCCTGTACCTGTGCTCCTTCCCAGCAGCCCTGTGGGAATGTTACCAGCTGCCCCCCTGCCGGTGAAGATTCCCGCTCAGAGAACAGAGGGGCCGAGGCAGGATTTGAACCCAAGCCTAGCTGGCCCCCAAGCCCACACCCTCACAGGGCTACCCATGGCCTCCAGATGGGGAGGAGCTGGGAGAATGGCTGAGGCTGTAGCAGAAGTGCTAGGTCTGCAGTCCATCAGCCTCTAGCTCTGCAGGAAGCATGAGGCAGGTCAGGTCACTCTGCAGGGGGAAGGCAGAGGACCCTGATGTCCTGAGGGCTGTGGCTGGCCCCTAGCTCACCATACCAGGTCAGAATCAGCCGGTCGGGGCCCAGAGTGTGGCAGGAGCCACCTTTTTGCCTTGGTCTTGCACTTAGAAAGCAGACAGCATGATGCCGTGTGCGTGCATATCTTACTCACCGAAGCCTCCAATTCCATGTTTGAAATTCAACCCTTGGGGTTAAGTTCTAGTTAACATCTTTCTTAAAATACAGATCTTTCAGGCATGTGTGGTATGGCTGGAGGAGTCTTATCTCTCCCTCCAGAGTATGTCCTCATGGTGGAGGCTGGCCTTTCATCTCAGCACCAGGGTGCCCAAGGCCTGGCTGGTCCAGGATGTTTGTTGAATGAATGAGTGATTGGCACATTCTGGGCAGGTGAGACTCTGGGCTTCTGGGGTCAAGGAGGGAGGAGGCTGCTGATAGTGGACTCCCTGCTGTCACCAAGCTCCTTTGTCTGAAATAGCCCAGGTTTCAGCCCTGGCCCCTCTGAAGGGGAGAGAAAGTGTGCTGAAAAGACAAATGCTTCTGTGTATATGTGGTGTACTGTTCAACGTTTCCAGCAGTTTTAGACAATTTCCATACCTTCCTCATTTCCAGGAGATCATCTCACTCAGGGCAATGCCTGATTTCCCCCCAGGCAGGGCATTCCTCTGTTCAGACATGGAGCAGAAACAGCCAGGGAGGGTGGGCTTTTCAGCAGCATGAAAGTAACAGCTGATGTGTTTGCGGTTAACAATGAAGGAATGAATTTACGAGAACCTGCATGAACTATGTGATCATAGCGTTGGTGGTCAGACTGAGGCACAGGAAGATGCATCAGAGGGTCAAAGGGGCACCATCCATGGCTCATTTACCCATCCTCCAACCCAGGGGCCTGCCCTAGACCTGCTCCCCTGTCCCTGGGGAGGCTGGAGGAGGACGTTCCAGACTCATGGACCTGAGCATATGTCCATTGATGAGTTTGTCTGTGAAATTCTGCAAAAAGGCCAAGGGAGTGGCAGGGAGAGAAGCCAAGGAGACAGCGTCCCATGGGCTTCAGGGAGCCTGGGGCTGTTTCAGGAGCCGGGCTGGTCCTTGGGTAGATTCCCACCCTCTTTAGTTGGGGTGGTTGGCTGCTCCCTGGGTGCCACCCTGGAGGCTGGGGACTGCAGCTGCTGCAACAAAGGAGGCTCCAGAACCTGCAGAGAACTTAGGGCCTGCCCAGGTCTGAAGCAGGGGCACGGGGTAGAGAGGGAGGGAAGAAGGGAGGAGTTGTGTGAGGGAGCTCTGGGCACGTTCTGCTGGTTCCTCCAGGGAGGCTGTGCCCAAGGGCCTAACGCGTCTATGTTGAGCTTCAGGATGACTGGAGCATGTGGGTGTGTGTGGTGTCTTTGTGTGTATGTGTGTCTGTGATTCTGTGTGTCTGTGTTAGCTTTGTGCCAGGAGCTGATAGGTATGCCTGTGTGTGCACGCTTGTACCTGTGGGGGTTTTTGTGTGTGTTCTGTGTGCTCATGCTGTGTGTGTGCATGTGCTCATGGTGTGTGTGTGTGTGCTCATGCTGTGTCTCTGTGTGTGCTCATGCTATGTGTGTGTGCTCATGCTGTGTGTGTACTCATGCTGTGTCTGTGTGTGCTCATGCTGTGTGTGTGTGCACTCATGCTGTGTGTGTGTGCTCACGCTGTGTCTGTGTGTGCTCATGCTGTGTGTCTGTGTGTGCTCATGCTGTGTCTGTGTGTGCTAATGCTTTGTGTCTCTGTTGTGCTCATGCTGTGTGTGTGTGTTCATGCTGTGTGTGTCTGTGTGCTCATGCTGTGTCTGTTTGTGCTCATGCTGTGTGTGCCTGTGTGTACTCATGCTGTGTGTGTCTGTGTGCTCATGCTGTGTGTGTGTGCTCATGCTGTACGTGTTGTGCTCATGCTGTGTGTGTGTGCTTATGCTGTGTGTCTGTGTGTGCTCATGCTGTTTGTGTCTATGTGTGCTCATGCTGCGTGTATGTGCTTATGCTGTGTGTGTGTGCTCATGCTGTTTGTGTCTATGTGTGCTCATGCTGTGTGTGTCTGTGTGGGCTCATGCTGTGTGTCTGTGTGTGCTCATACTGCGTGTCTCTGTGTGTGCTCATGCTGTGTGGCTCATGCTGTGTCTGTGTATGCTTATGCTGTGTGTCTGTGTGTGCTCATGCTACGTGTGTGTGTGCGCATGCTGTGTGTCTGTGTGTGATCATGCTGTATGTCTGTGTGTGCTCATGCTGTGTCTGTGTATGCTCATGCAGGATGTCTGTGTGTGCTCATGCTGTGTCTGTGTATGCTCATGCAGGATGTCTGTGTGTGCTCATGCTGTATGTCTGTGTGTGCTCATGCTGTGTCTGTGTATGCTCATGCTGTATGTCTGTGTGTGCTCATGCTGTGTCTGTGTGTGCTCATGCTGTGTGTGTCTGTGTGTGCTCATGCTGTATGTCTGTGTGTGCTCATGCTGTGTGTGTCTGTGTGTGCTCATGCTGTATGTCTGTGTGTGCTCATGTTGTGTCTGTGTATGCTCATGCTATATGTGTGTGTGTTCATGCTGTGTGTGTGTGTGTGTGTGTGTGTGCTCATGCTTGCATAGTTGTAATTCCCATATTATTTTTGGACAGACTAGATATCCTTCAAGACTTTGCTCTGTAGGGCAGACACTAGGGCAGGATTTTGCAGTTGGGTCTCTATATAATGCACCTTAAACTGGGATATGAATGAATATGGCTTTTGCTGAGTACCACAGAGGATTTCCTCAGGTGTGTTTGTTCCTATGTAAAGGAAACTGGCCATAAACTGTGGCTCAGGGAACTGGAACTGAGACTTTGCATTGCTTCAGGTGCCACAGTAAAAGCCAGGGTCTGCAGGCCTGCCTGCATGGTTACAAACAGGTGTCTTCCTCCAGGCCTATGAAAGGACAGGACCTCTCCCAGACTGTGGCTGAAAGAATTTTGAAATAATTTGAGTAAATTCAGAATTCTCAGTGGGACCATGTTGGGTTGGCCATTTCCTGTCCTGTAGCCAAGACCAGGGGTCCTGTAGTTTGCCACTCCAATGAGAGCCTACCTTCTGAAAAGAACACTCCTCAATATTTGTCTTTATTGGAATTTCACTTCATCCTTGGACCAAAGATCTCTTAAAGGCACTTATTTTTGAGATTGGACCTTGCTACACAACCCAGACTGGTCTTGAAATCCTGGCTTGAAGCAATTCTCCAATGTTGAGGTACAATATAACTGCCATTACAGGTTGAAGCCATGAGGCCTGGTCCTCTCATCAAGGTGTTTTTGTCAGAGATGGCCAACAGATTCTCTTGCTGCAGGGGAATAGGCAAATAGGGCACCTTTTATTTCTCCATCTTACTGATGTCACCCTTTCTTTTTTTTTTTTAAATAAACGTGGTTTCACCATGTTTGTCAGGCTGGTCTTGAACTCCCGACCTCAGGTGATCCACCCGCCTTGGCCTCCAAAGTGCTTGGATTATAGGCGTGAGCCACCACGCCTGGCTGATGTCACCCTTTAAGTTTTTAATTTCTGTTTTCTATTTCAAATTTGACTTTAATTTTAGATTCAGATATTTAGGAAAAGTAAGCTAGAATTTACATGTTATGTTTGAAGTAAATTAGATAATTAATAGGCACTCCATATTTACTAAAATAGTTACTTATAAATTTAAGTTTGCTGCAGGCAAAAAGGAATTATAAACATTTTACCCACTTTCTCTACCCTATATCTAAATAATAACAATTTATTTCCAAATATTTGTTTTATATGAGACTTACCTATATTCTGCTATATATATTAAATTGTATGTATATAAAATATATAATCATATATATATTAAATTACATATATATAAAATTTAGCAAAGTAAGGATATTCCTTGCTTCTATTTTATTTTATTTTTATTTTTATTTATTTATTTTATTTTATTTTTTAAGACGGGTTTCACCATGTTGATCAGGGTGGTCTTGAAATCCCGACCTCAGATGATTCACTTGCCTTGGCCTCCAAAGTGCTTGGATTACAGGCATGAGCCACCACACCCGGCCTATTCCTTGCTTCTAAAGTTGGATTACAGCAGTTTCATTTTGTGAAAGAATAGCATACAGTTTATTAAATGTTTCTCATTAGAATCTTCTATTTATGATCATACTGCATTTTTCTCTAAAATTTTACTACCACACAGTGCCTGTCAGTGATTCAAAATACCTGTTTTCCATGAGTTTACAGTTACAGTCAAATATTGTAGTTTTCTAGACATTTGTTAATGGCATATCAATGTTACAAACCAGATTATTTGAGTAAACATTTTACTTACTATTGGTTTTGCAGTTTGTTAGTGTGTTTTTTTCATTGTAAGTTTCTTAACATCAATTCATTGTGATTTTTTTTGTTTTACTTACATACTATAATTTTAGACAATTTGCATTTCTGTTTGTACACTTTAACAATTTGGGCTTTAATTAAGAGATAAACCATCCAGGCCAGGTGTGGTGGCTCATGCCTATAATCAAAGACCAACCTGGCCAAAGTGGTAAAACCCCATCTCTACTAAAAGTACAAAACATTAGCTAGGTGTGGTTGCATGCATCTGTAATCCCAGCTACTTGGGAGGCTGAGACAGGAGAAACACTTGGACCAAGGAGGCAGACATTGCAGTGAGCTGAGATCACACCATTGCACTCCAGCTTGGCAACAGAGCAAGACTCCACCTTGAGAATAAAAAGAGAGATAAACTATCCATATGTGTATCATGATCAGATTATATATGTGTGTATTTTCATCCACAAATATGATCCCAATTTTGGTTGTCAATTATCATGTATATATATTTTTAGCTGTTTTTTTTTAACGGTTGTTTTATCTAAGTGAGTAGTCATGGAAATAGTCTTCTTTCACCATGTGTTTAATGATGAATATATATTTTGTGTGTGAGAGAGAAACAGTTTTGTGATTTGAAGGTAATTTTTGAAAGGATTTATAATTCTGTATTTTTTTCAGTTTTTCTCTTAAAAAATGTATTGTTGTAAAAACACACAACATAAAATTTACCATCTTTTTTTGAGATAGAATCTTGCTCTGTTGCCCATGCTGGAGTGCAGAGATATAATCTCAGCTCACTGCAGCCTCCCTACCTCAGCCTCCCAAGTAGCTGGGATTACAGACTTGCACAACCATGCCCAGCTAATTTTTGTATTTTTAGTAGAGATGGAGTTTCACCATGTTGGCCAGGCTGGTCTCGAACTTGAGACCAGCCTGGGCAACATATAAAGACCCTCTCTCTACAAAAGAAAAAAAGAAAAAAAAAATTTAATAGCCAGCCATGATGGTGTGCACCTGTGGTCCTAGCCATTTGGGAGATTGATAGGGGAAGATTACTTGAGCCTAGGAGTTTGAGGCTGCAGTCAGCCATAGTTGTACCACTGCAACCCAGATTGAGTGACAGAGTAAGACCCTGTTTCAAAAAAATGGTATACATTTCAGGCATGTTAAGTGCATTCAAATTGTTATACAAGAGACTTCTAGAAATTTTCCGTCTT
>CAUYQU010040388.1:0-82927 GCA_963574635.1 Cheracebus regulus
TCAGACTCTCTGACGCTAACATAATGGCCCGGTGATGGCTGTGTGGTCTTACAAGACATTGTGTTTTTCCTTGGTTCCTGTTCTGGGCTAGTTTTATGACTCTGTTTACCAAACACTGCTTAAGCCCTGTGACCATTCATAGGACCTCTAAAGAATGTTACCTTTTAAATGTAAATTCCCATGGGGACCTCTAAAGAATGTTACCTTTCTAAATGTAAATCCCTACACAATAGATAAAGAAAAATCACCTGCCCACTTTTATGGCCCCTCACTATTTACCTTTTCTGTTACTAGTTTCTCATCTCCTCCCTCAGATTTGCAGTGTTGCAACTTTCTGTTCCCCTTTGCTGTATAGAATTATCAATGTGAGTTGACGTCAGCTACTGAAAGCTGAAGGTATATATTGGGACCCTATGCACAAATAAAATAGCTGTCTAGGCATCGCCTATTCAGTCCTCCAGACCCTTTCTTTCTTCTCTTCCGCGCACTCTCTCTTCCAGGTATAGGGACCCTCTTGCTGGCCAAGAGTTCCCCGGCAGACGTGCCGGCCCCGACAATAAACTTCCCTCTTAGTACCTTTTTTTGATGTATCCCATAAATTTTAGCATGTTGTATCTAGATTTTCATTTGTTTCAAGAAATTTAAAAATTTCCTTTGTAATTTCTTCATTGGCCCTTGGTCATTCAAAAACATGTTGGTTTAATAATTCTCTGGTGTTTGTATAGTTTCCAAGGTTCCTTTTGCTTTTGTAGTGTTGTTTCACTGTGGTCAGAAAAGACACCTGACGTGATTTCTACTTCTTTTTTTTAATCTGTTGAGACTTCATTTAGTGTACTAAGATATGATCTATTCTGAAGACTGTTTCATCTGCTGATGAAAATAATGTGTATTTTGCAGCAATTCAAATGTTCTATGTCAGCTAGGCCTGTGTAGTTTAACTCCAGTGTTTCCTGGTTGGTGTTATGTCTCAATAATCTATCCATTACTGAGAGGGTGTTATTGAAGCTCCCCACTAATACTGAATTGTAGTCTCTCTCTTCCTTTAGGACTATTTTAAACATTTAATTGATATGTATTAGGTGCATCTATATTCAGGGTGGATGTGGTAGTTTAATACATTCATACAATTTATAAAGTCTAATCAGTGTAATTGGGATATCCAGCATCTTAAATATTTGTTACTTCTATTTGACACATGTGAATTATTTTCTTCTAGCTATTTTGAAATACACAACCGATTGATGTCAACTATATCCACCCTAATGATCTATCAAAACACATGGTCTGATTTCTTTCATCAAACTGTTCCTTTTAGATCTATTAAGGTTTGCTTTATATACTGGGGTGTTCCAGTACTGGTTACATAAATATTTATCACTATTATATCATCTTGCTGAAATGACCCCTTTATCATTTTATAGTGACTTTTTCTCTTTTTACAGTCATGAATTGGTAGTCTATTTACATAAGCACAGCTACTCTAGATCCTTTTTGGTTTCCACTTGCATGAATGAAATACCTTTCTCCATCCCTTCACTTTCAATTTGTGTCTTTATAGATTAAGTCGGTTTCTTGTAAAAAGCATATGGTAGGGTCTTGTTTTTCTTAATCCATTTAGCTATTCTGTGTCTTTAAACTGAGAACTGAATTCATTTTTATTCCATGTTAGTACTGATAATAACTTACCACTGCCATTTTGTTTAATGGCTGTTTTCTAACTTGTCTCCTCTTCTTCCATTCTTACTGTTTTCCTTTGAGGCTAAGTGATTTTCTTTGTTAGTATGTTCTGATTTGTTGATTTTTCTTTCTTTTTTTTTGAGACAAGTCCTGCTCTGGTACCCAAGCTGGAGTGGAGTGACAGTATCACAGCTAACTGCAACCTCAAGCTGCTGGGCTCAAGCAGTCCTACCGTCTCAGCCTCTTGAAGAGCTAGGATTACAGGCATGAGTCACCACTACTGTCTAACGCATTACTTGCCTTTTTTAGTGTATCTACAATAAATTTTCGCATTGTGCTTAACATGAGTCTTAAAAATTACCTTGTAAATACAAGTTATTTCTAAAAGATGAAAACTTATGTTAGATAACAAAGAATAGAAACATAGAAAACTAAATTAAAAAGCTCTATACTTTAATTACATCCTCCACACATTTTGAATTTATAACTTTACATATTTTTATATTCCTTATCTCTCAATAGGCTGCAGTAGCTATTTACAGTTTTTGATAGATTTTTCTCTTAGGCTTCACACTAGAGTCATGACTGAATTGTACACCACAATTACAGCATCAGAATATTCTTGGGTGGCCAGGTGTGGTGGCTCAGGCCTGTCATCCCAGCACTTTTGGAGGCCAAGGTGGGTGTATCACTTATGGCCACAAGTTCGAGACTAGCCTGGCCAACAAAGCAAAACCCCAACTCCACTTAAAAATAAATAAATAAAAATAAATAAAAATTAGTCAGGTGTGGTGGCACATGCCTGCAGTTCCAGCTACTTGGGAGGCTGAGGCAAGAGAATTGCTTGAACCTGGGAGGCAGAGGTTGCAGTAATCTGAGATCATGCCACTGCTCTCCAGTCTGGGCAACACAGCGAGATTCCATCTTGAAAAAAAAAAGAAAAGAAAAGAATATTTTGGGGAGCTGTGCACAGTGGTTCATGTCTGTAATCCCAGCAGTTTGGAAGGCCAAGGCAGGTGGATCTCTTGAGCCCAGGAGTTCGAAACCAGCATGGGCAACATGGTGAAACCCCATCTCTACAAAAAATATAGAAATTAGCCAAGTGTGGTGGCACACACCTGTAGTTCCATCTACTTGGGAGGCAGAGGTGGGTGGATCACTTGAGCCCACAAAGCGGAGGTTTCAGTGAGCTGAGATCATGCCATTGCACTCCAGCCTGGTCAATAGAACAAAACCCTCTCTGGGAAAAAAAAAAAAGAATATTAATGGTCTGTGCACTTACTTTAACTGGCCAGTTTTACACCTTCAGATGTTTTCTTTTTGTATATGTTTTTGTCTTCCAGATTGAAGAATTCCCTTTAGCATTTCTTGTAAAATGGGTTGGTAGCAGTGAAGTCTCCCTCGCTTTTGTCTGGGAAAACTTTATCTGGCCTTGCTATTTCAAGGATATACCTACTAGATACAGTATTCTTGAATGGCAGTTTTTTCATTCAGCCCTTTAAAAATGTCATCTAACTCCTTCCTGGCCTGTATGGCTTCTGTTGAGATGTCTGTGGCCAAATGAATTGGAGTATGTTTACATGTTTTTTGATTCTTTTCTTTTGCTGCTTTTAGAATCCTTTCTTTATCCTTGCCCTTTAAGAGTTTGATTATATGCCTTAGGGTAATCTTATTTGGACAGAATCTATTTGTTGTTCTCAGACCTTCCTATACCTGGATATTTATATCTTCCTCAAGTTTGGGAAAGTTTTCTGTTATCATTTCTTTGAATGAGTTTTCTACCTCAACTGCCTCTTGAACACTAATTATTCTTAGATTTGGTCTATTTAAGTAATTTTCTGTATCTTGTAGGTAATCTTCACCTTTCTAATTTTTTCTCCTCTGAATGTATGTTTTTAAATAGCCTGCCCTTTAGCTCACCGATTCTTTTCTCTGCTTGGTCCATTCTGCTGTTCACAGTCTCTAATAAAATTTTTAGTTGGCCAATATATTGCTGAGTTCCAAATTTCATTTTTAAAAATAATTTCAATCCATTTAATTTCTTTAATAAATTTCGGAATTATTTTTATCTTGGAGATCACTGAGTTTACTTAAAACTGCGATTTTAAGTCCTTGATCAGAGAGCTCATATACTCTGTCTCATTAGGATAAGTCATTGGAGTTTTTCTTTGTCTTTTTCAGGGGGTCACTGTTCCCTATTTGTTATTTCTTGTAGATTTATGTCCACATCTTCACAATGAATAATTCATTTATTCCAGTCTTCTTGGTCTGGCTTGATTTAGTGTTTACTGGACATGTTTGCTTAGCCACTCTTTGTAATTTACCTGTTGAATATTGTTTCCCACTAGGTCACCGCCTCCTTTTTGGTACTAGATGGCACCTTAAACACAGGTTTGCCTCAGCTTTAGCAAACAATCTAAGCGCTGCCTGTCCTGAATGGGGGAAATCACAAAGAATGTATCACAGCAGTGTGAGAAAGATGGTTAGGAGTTCCTGCCTAGGGGACCTGTGGAACATACCTCTTACAGTGTGGTGCTGCTGAACAGCCACTATGATTTGGCATCTCCTCTGGCTGAGCTGTAGAGCAGAGTTTGCAAGGTGAGGGATGGTGTTACTACCTCCCTACCTTTTACTCTGCCTGTCCTTAGCAATATTTCTACCTTCAGACACTACCAATGCTTCCAGTGAGTTGAGGGAGGAAGAATTCTCCTGAGAGGGAACCTGAGATGATAGGGAAGCTAGCTGTTCACCTCAATCTCACAACTTCCAGCAGAGAAACCATGAATTGAAGGGAACTATTCTGTGCATTTGCTGCCACAAAGACTCGGGGGAAGAGTATCACAGATAAGAAGTCCAATTATCATCTGTTTAGGAAAAACTCTAAAACGATGTTTTTTCTCTGCTCTCACACCAGAACAATCAAAAAATTATTTGACCAAATGTTTGCTGGTGGGAATTTCCCCCTACCTACATGCAGAATTTAATTCTGACATTACCTACCTGGAAATAGAGTCTGATACTACAGGTTGAGGGCTCAGTCTCCAAGACTGCTTCCCCACCTTTAGTCACAAGTCCATGCCTCCAGAACTTCTGACCAATCAGATTCAAGTTGGGGTTCCCACAACTTCCTCTTTGGGTCTGAACAATTTGCTAGTGTGGCTCACAGAACTCAGCAAAACAGGCTTAAATGATATTGCAAAGGATATGGATGAAGAAATGTATAGGGCACAGTACAGGGGAAGGTGTGTGGCACTTCCATTCAATCCTTGGGCATGCCACCCTGCAGGAACCTCTACATACACAGTTATCCAAAAGCTCTCTGAACCCTGTTCTCTAGATTTTTTATGAAGGCTTCATGATGTAGGCCTAGTTAATTAAACCACTAGTCACTGGTGATCAGCTTGACCTTCAACACCTCTCCTCTCCCAGAAGGTTTCAGGGAAGAGCTGAAAGTCCCAAACTTCTAATCATAGCTTCATCTTTATGGTAACCAGCCCCACCCTAAAGTTATCAATCAGTATTATCATACAAAAATACAGGACTTGGGAGATTCTAAGGATTTAAGAGTTGTACATCAGGAAATAGAGATGAAGGCCAAATATTTATTTCACAGTATCAGACCATCTGCTTAGAGTTTTTTCATTTTTCTGTGGCCCTGAAAGCTGCCTCATCCTATTTGAGTTCTGGGATATTGGTGGTGGTAATCTTGGCACTGTATATTTGCTTTCAGTTTAATGTTAAAGAGATTGAAGCCAACTTGCTTCTACACTACCATTTTGGAATTGAAAACTTCCCCTTTGGCTGCATGTGGTGGCTCATGCCTATATTCCCAGCACTTTGGGAGGCCAAGGGAGGCAAACTGCTTGAGATCAGGAATTTCAGACAAACCTGGGCAATGTGGTAAAACCCTATCTTTAAAAATATATATAAAAAACTAGCTAGGTGTGGTGGTCTGCACCTGTAGTCCCAGCTACAAGGGGGCTGAGGTGGGAGGATCACTTGAGCCCAGGAGGTCAAGGCTGCAGAAAGCCAAGATAGTGCCACTGCAATCAGCCTGGGTGTCAAAGTGACAAACTGAGAACCTGTCTCAAAAAAAAAAACCTCTCCCCTTCATTCTATTATAGTTGTACCTCTTTTTTTCTGGTTTCCTTCATTAGCTATAATTATTTTGAAACACATTCATTTTATTATATACATTGATACTTGGTTCCTTTCCACAGCTGAATACCATTCATACACACACACACACACACACACACACACACACACACAATAATTTATCCATTTACCTGTTGATGAAAATCTGTGTTGTGTCACATTGGGGGCTATTACAAATAAAGCAACCAAGAATATCTGTTTAAATCTTGAGTAAATACATAAGTAGAACAGCTGGATCAAATGATAAATGCATGTTTAATTTTTAAAGAAATTCCAAAAATGTTTTCCAAAGCAGACGAACCATTTTACATACCCACCAGCACTATATGCAAGTTCCAGTTGCTTCACATCCTTAACAATATTTAGTATGGTTGGGTTTAACACTTTATTCCTGTGAATAGCTGAATTGTGAAATCTCATTGTGGTATTACTTTGTATTTTTCTAAGGAACTGTTATGTTACGCATCTTTCTATGTCTTTAGTTCTCATCTAATGTATCTTCTTTGGAGAAACAGCTATTTAAATCCTTTGTTCATTTTTAAATTGGGTAATCTTCTTATCATTGAGTTATAATAATTCTTTACATATTTTGGATACTAGACCCTTACCAGATATATAACACGCAAAATAGCTTATTTTGTGGGCTGTCTTTTCATTTTCTTCACAGTGTTCTTCAACATACAAAAGTTTTAAGTTTAGACAAAGTCCAATTTGCCTGTTTTTTTTTTCTGTTGTTGCCCTTCTGAAGCAAAGGACAAAAGTGACAACATGTCACTTTCAAGATTAACTTATAAAAGACTGTGATGTCCACTAAAGCAGACTGTGCTTTCTTCAGTAGCTTTATCTGATGATAGGAACAGGAGGGAGAGAAATTCTGGGCAGAAGAGGGCAGATCCCCAGGGAGTGTCCCACCCACAAGCCTGGAACTGCAGCTCAATGTGAGAACTTACATATCTGTTTTCCCACTTGAACGTTGCCTTTTCCCCAAAGCCTTCTATGGCCTGCCCTACCCCCATCCTATACCCATAAAACTCCCAGACTCGGTTGGCAGAGAGAAGAGAAGCAGCTGGATGTCTGAGAGAAGCAGCTTGACTTCAGAGTAATGGCTTGACGGCATAGCTTTGGAGATGAGTCTGGCTGGGGATGGGCAGACTTCAGGGGAAGACTACCTTCCTGCTCCAACCCCTTTTTCAGCTCTCCTTCCTGCTGACAGCCACTTTCATCAGCAATAAAATCCCCGGCATTTACCATCTTCAAATCATTCATTTGACCTCATTCTTCCTAGATGCCAGAAAAGAACTCGTGTGCCACACATGTGTATGCAAAAAGCTGTCACGCTAATCCTCCTAAACTGTTAACACTTAAGCCATCCACGGATGGTAAAGCTAAAAGGGCATTGTATCATTTCCTCTGGGGCTTCAGGGGTTACAGGCACCCTCTCCTAGATGCCGCGATAGGGCTGGTACAGAGTTTGCTCTTGCTGGCACCCAAAAGCACTCATCCCAGCTCCTGCGCCTGCTCACCTGCACTCCCCACGTCATGCGAGAGGTAGAACAGTGAGTGAGTGGAGCTCGCCCCTGCTGGCACTCATGCACTCTATTTCCCAAGCATGAAGCGGTCAAGGAAATACCGATTCAATAATACAAGGTGCCTTGCTGTGAACTGCTCTAAGTAGAGGCCCATTTGGGCAACAAAAACAGCCTCCAGATAATAGCATTGAATTGAGGCCCTTCAGATCAACAAGACGAAGGCAAGTGAATCTTGCTAACAACTACTAGTGAGCTTGAAATTAGATCCCTCCCTGGTTGAGCCTTGAGATCAATGCAACCTCAGTCAATACCTTCATTGCACTGTGCTGAGAAATCCTGAGCTTACTTAACTAAGCTGGATTCAGATTCCTGACCCACAAAAACTGTGAGATAATACAGATTAGTTATTTTAAGATACTATGTTTTGGAATAATTTATTGCACAATAGACAGTATTTACTGAGATGATCATATCGTTTTTCCTTTTTAGGCTGGTTACTGCTTGATTCCTGGGATAAACCTCCATTTACCCATGATATTTTATCCTTTGTATACAGAATTGGTTTTCATTTGTTAAAATTTTGCTAAGATTTTAACCATCTATGTTTATTAGGGATGCTGGTCCATAATTTTTTGTGTCATCTTTGCCTTTTTTAAGATTCACACTTGAAAGAATTCACCAGTGAAGCCATCCAAGCCTCAAGTTTTCTTTAGTAGATATAAGAATATTCAAGTTATTTCTTCTCATGTAAGCTTTGATAGTTGGTGTATTTCAAGTAATTTGTCCATTTCATTTAAGTTGTTGCATCTATGAGCATAAGGTTGTTTATAAATATTGCTTTGTTGTCATTTTAACAGTCATTGGTTCTGTAGTTGTGTTTTCACAAATTTACTAAAGATCTTAATAAATGAAGAAATGTACCATTCCATAGACTGGAAGAATAAATGCCATAAATATATAAATTCTTCCAAATTTATCTACAGATTCAAAGGAATCATAACCAAAATTACAAATCTTTTTACTTTTGTGGATTTGACAAACTATTTTCCAAAACTTACATGGAAGTAGAAAATGGCAAGAATTACCTAAAGTTTTGAGATGCAGCTAAAGCAGCAATTACAATGAAATTTACAGCATTACATGCTTATATTAGAGAAGGCATAAAATTAATGATCTAAGCATTTCCCAAATGTTTGTATTAGAGAAGGTCTAAAATTAATGACCTAAGCATCTTCCCAAATAAACTTAAAAAAAGAGCAAATAAAAACCGAAAGAAGAAGAAAGAAAGAAAGAAAACAGAAATCAATAAAATTCAAAGCTGAAAAACAATAGGAAAAAAAATAAAAGCTGGTCCCTTGAGGCAAAAAAAAAAAAAAAAAAAAAAAGCTACATGTCCACTCAGATGACAGATGCAGAAGAAAACCTTTGACAACATCCCACACCCACCATGACTAAAAGGCTTCAGCAAGTCTTTCAATTCCTTTCAATGAAAGGGAAGTTTCTTGGTTTGATAAGAAACATTTACCACTCTAATCATTTCTATTCAACAAAGTACTGAAGAATTTAGCCAGTACAATAAAGCAAGAAAATTAAGTGCATACAAAATTTAATTAAATGCATACAAATTGTAAAGAATGCAGTGTCTAGTCACAGACAAAATGTTGACAAACCTTAAGAATCCACAAAATTTAAAAAGCCACTTAGAAGTAGCAACTTCGTTTAGAAGGATCACAAGATTAGTTAATATACAAAACTGTATTCCTATATATTAGCAACAAAGTTATTTGAAACAAAGTGTCAGACAGTTCCAAAAATGTAAAATACTTAGATGTAAAGCTATCCAACATGTACAAGCTTTGTATGCTGAGAACTAAAAGACAGTAATAAAGCCAAGAAGCCCTAAGAAAATGAGAAATATTCCATATTCATAGATTGCAAGACTTAAAATCATGAGGTCATCTGTTCTCCCCCAGCTGGAACACAGGTTCATAGCAATTCTGAATAAAACTCTAGCACATTTCTTAGAAACTGACAAATTGATTCTAAAATTTATACAGAAAGACAAAGAAACCAGAATAGCCAAAATGATTTTGAAAAGGAAGAACAAAGTTGGAAGCCTCACACTACCTGATTTTCTGACTTAATGTAAAGCTACATTTGTTAAGATACGGTGGTAATGAAGAAAGAACAGGCATACTGAGTAATGGAATGAAACAGAGAGTAAAAAAAAAAATACATCCACATATATATGATCAAATTATTTGTGACCATGACAAAAAGACCATTAAATGAAGAAGGAACACTCTTTTTCAATAAATTGTGCTGGAATAATTAGATGTAAAAGGAATCTCCATCTATAACATCATACTTGATAAAATATCTAACTCAAAACGGATGTAGACCTAACTGTAAAACCTCTAAATATAAACTTTAAGAAGTAAACACAGGTATGTTTATGACCTTGGATTAAACATATATTTCTTAGACATGACACCAAACGCATAATCCATAAAAGAAAAAGAGTATAAATGATGTATCATCAAATTAAGAACTCTTGGTCTTTGAAAGATAATGGTAAGAAAATTAAAAAAAAAAAAGCCACAGACTGGAAAAATATCTTCACATATCATGTATCTGATAAAGGACTTATATCCAGAATACATAAATAACTCTCAAAACTCAACGAGAAAATGAATAACCCATTTCTTTTGCATGTGTATGAGACAGAATCTTGCTCTGTCACCCATGTTTGAAGGCAGTGCTACAATATTAGCTCACTGCAACCTCTGCCTCCTGGGTTCAAGTGATTCTCCTGCCTTAGCCTCCCGAGTAGCTAGGGTTACAGATGCCTACCATCACACCTGGCTAGTATTTGTATTTGTAGTAGAGATTAGGTTTCGTCATGCTGGCCAGGCTGTTCTTGAACTCCTGACCTCAGGTGATCCACCTGCCTCGACCTCCCAAAATGTTGGGATTACAGGCGTGAGCCACCACACTTGGCCAAATAACCCACTTTTTTTTTAAATAGGCAAAAGATGTACCCAACAAGAAAACGAAATGATGCTCCACATCATTAGTCATCATGGAAGTCAAACTAAACCATAATAAGATACTTCTACATAGTTATTAGAATGGCTTTAAAAAATACTGATGATACCAACTGCCAGCAAAGATATAAAGCACCTAGACAACTCATAAATTGTTAGTAGAAATGTAAAATATCCTAACTACTTTGGAAAACATTTTGCCAGTTTCTTATATGTGTATAAGGCTGAACAAATAAGTAAATTTACAGTAAACAGTAACAGCCAGGTTTCTCACTGTCACAGAATGAAGATACAAATAAAGAAAACAAGAAAGCTAGAAGAAACCCTGTCCTATGGTGTTGGATTTGAATCAAAGCTATTATAACGAACTTATAGCATTAAAATGCATATATACAAATAGACAAAAACAGAAATAATTATAAATGTATATAAATGCATGAGTTAGCATACATATCAATATTTATCAGCTGTGTCTGCTGAGTAAGTATAGAACCAATGATACCCCAGTAGCAATAACTCAGTAGTAATAAATACACCTATTATCCAGATCATAATCTTTAATTCTCCAATAAGAACCAGGAATGCTTGGAGAAGTGGTTGTTTCCAGGCCTAGGGCAGGCAAAATACAAAATGGAACTGTCATAATGTTAAAAAATAAGGAAATGATTTAAAAGGATGAGAGTGCAGTGGTAAGAAGACACATTGAAGGGCAAAGCTAAATTGAAAGAGTTCTCAAGGGCCAAAGTTAAAACAATTTGAGCAATGAAACCAAAATAATTGTTCTGGATTATAACTAATGGCATAAAATAAATATCCATCAGCAGATATTGATATAAACAAACAACTGAATAAAGAGATGGAGACAAGCAATGTTCTTCCTTACGAAAGCATTCCTATTAATGAATTCTACATTAATGAGGAATAAGGAAAGTACAAAAAAAATCACCATTAGAACATGAGGGTAATAAGTGCTTTAATAACACAGTAATAAGAATCCACCAATAGATGCTAAAATTAGTGAGGAGAAACAGGATATTTCCATAGTCTTAAAGTATCTTCCCTAAGATACTTATTAATTACGAATACAAAAATAGTACTTTAACAGTAGAAAAATAGAAAAACTCTGCAGACAGCAGACATCGCCTTAACCAAGTGGTTAAGGTTAACATCATGGTTAATATCACCAAGAATAAGAAATATGACTACCACGTACCCTGTCACAACGTACTGAGAAGATTTTCTGTGGTATCCTTGCCAAAAATGCATGCTCTATAATCATGAAGATGCATCTGACAAAACCAAATTAAATGACATATTACAAAATAACTGACTAGTAGTCTTCAAAGTCATGACAGACAAAGACTGAGGAACCATCACAAATTAAATGCAGAAGAGATATGACAATTAAGTATAATGTGGGATCCTGAAGTAGATCCTAGAATATTAAAAGGACATCAGTGGGAAAAACTCACAACATATAAATAACATTGGTAGTGTACCTTAGGAAAAAGTCTTGTACCAACATTAATTTCTTATTTTGATGTACTATAGTATGCAAAATGCCAACATTAAGAGAATAAAGTGAAAGAAAAATGTTTAAATAAACAACATGTTAACACCCTCAATTCAATGTATTTACACAAGTAAAATGAGAAACTTATATTTATATAAAAACTTGTATACAAATAGTTGTATGATCTTTCTATATGAATTTTTCCAAACTAGAATCTACTCAAACATCTCTCAACTGGGAAATGGATAAACAAATTTTTATATGCATAAAATGGAACACTACTCAGCAATAAAAAGGAAGAAAATATTGATACATCCAACAACAGGGATGAATCTCAAATAAACTATCCTATGTAAAAGAAACCTGACTCAAAAGGTTACACACCATTGTTTCATTTAGTTGGCTTTATTGCAAAGGCAAAATGATAATAAAATGGATTGGACTGTCAAAGGATTGAAGTGGAGAAGAGGAAAAGAGTAATGGCCATGGAGAAGTGACAGAACTGTTCTGAATCTTGATTCTGATGATTACATTGTGTTTGTCAAAACTCAAATATATATGTACTAATAAGGGCAAGACTGATAATATGTACATCACCTTTAAAAAGACAGCATTACAGCCTGGGCAACCTAGGTAGACCCGGTGTCTGCAAAAAGTTTTTAGAAATGAGCCAGGCATGGGATGCATGTCTGCAGTCCCAGTAATCAAGAGGCTGAGGCGGGAGGATCATCTGAGCCCAGGAGTTCAAGGCTGATGATGCCACTGCACTCCAGCCTGGGCAACAGAGTGAGACTCTGTCTCAAAAAAAAAAAAAAAAAAAAAAAAAAGATAGACAAAAAGTAGCATTAGAAGAGGACAACCTAAGAATGAAAAAGATAGCTACAGACCCAGAGAAAATATTCTCAATGTATGTATTAAGTTGGTACAAAACTAATTGCAGTTTTTGCCAGTACTTTTAATGAGCAGCCTGAATTCCCAAGGTGATTCTTGGTGCCAGAGGAGCAGACTGAATATTGTTCTCAAATAATTGTTATTGTCTATTTTTACTTGTCGGGTGGTTGCCTAAAGACCGGTCCAAGGGACTTGTCTTTATTTCACTTAACTCAGAACTCCATAAGGCTATAGAAACAACTACCCAGGGATGTTTGTCGAAAATACTTTAAGGGAAATTTATCAGTTGTGGCTACCTGGGACAAGGGATAAAAGTTGGCGAAAATAAAAGACACATAGAAAAGCTTGGGAGAAAAGGCTGGGTAATGAAAATGTTTTGTGAAATAAGCTCCCAAATATCTCTGGGTCTCCAGAAGGCCACATCCATGCTTAGAAAGAAGCACATGTACCTGGAAGACCCAAGAAGGCATTAAGCTCTCACCTCTGGTTGACCTATAGGATCTGTACAAACAGAAAGTAAAGGTTAAGGCAGGTCAAACATTCAGATGTAAATAGTCCATCTGAATGTTGAAAACATTCCCACCCCCAACACACATACACACAAACACACACAACCCTCACCAGTTAAGACTGGTAGAGTTTTTATTCCAGACATTTAAGCAAATTTTTATCAAATCACTAGCTGACCAGTAAGCTAATGAAATAGAAACTTCACTAGCCACAAATGACACTGTATATAACTTTACAAAATTAGTTAAGAAAAGTCACTCAACAAACAACAGCAAGCATAGCAAGCAACAACAAATCCTGGAGAGGCAAAGAATCTGGTTTCCAGGGTTGCTATATTATATTTAAAACGTCCAGTCTTCAGTAAAAAATTATGAGGCATGCAAAGAAATGTGGCTCATAGGTAGGAAAAATATATCTTAATAGAAATTTTCTCTGAGGAACCCCAGAAACTGGATTTATAAGGCAGAGACTTTAAAATAATGATTTTAAATATACTCAGAGGAAAGGAAATCATGTAAAAGAACAAAAAGAAATCATGAGAACAATGTCTAATAAAGGAGGGGCTATTAATAAGGAAACAGAAATTACTAAAAAAAAAAATGACCAAAGAGAAATTCCTAAATTGAAAATTACAATAACTGAAATGAAAAATTCATCAGAGGATCCAACAGCAGACTTAAACAGTTAGAAGAATCAGCAGACTTGAAGATAGGTCTATTGAGATTATCCAATCTGAAGAACAGGGAAAAAAAAAAAAAGAACAGAAACTAAGAGACTTGTGGGACATTATCAAGAGAACCAACATACACCTAATGAAAGTCCCAGAAAGAAAAAAAAGAAAGGGACAGAAAGAATAATGGCCAAAAATTTCCCAAATTTGGTGGAAGAAATGAATCTATATATCCAAGAGACTTAGCAAATTCATAGTAGGAGAAACTCAAGAATTACAGTTTCCAGAGACACATTTAAATCAAATTGAAAAAAGCCAAACACAGAGAGAATACTGAAAGCAGCAAAAAAGAAGCAATTCATCATATTAAAGGGATACTTAGTAAGTTCAACAGCTGATTTCACACATAAAATCATGGAGGCCACAAGGCAGTGGATAACATGCAAAGCAATAAAAGAAAAAAAACTGTCAAACAAGAATTCTATATTTAGCAAAATTATCTTTCAGAAATTAAAAAAAAAACCCCAAACTAAGACATTTCTAGATAAAGAAAATCAGAGAATTTGTCACTGGCAGACTTGCACTACAACAAACACTAGGAGAAATCCTTCAATCTAAAATGAAAGGCATTAGACAGTAACTGGGATTCATAAGAAGAAACAGAGTACTGGCAAAAGTAACAAGTTAGGTAATGATAAAAGACATTACATTTTTTTTTGTTTGTAACTCCTTTTTGCTCTTATCTGATATAAAAGAAAAGTGCATAAAACAACAAATCTTTGTTATGTGCAAACAACATATAAACATACAACCTATGACAATAATAACACAAAGGTGGGGAAAGAGAATGGAGCTATACAAAAACAGATTTTTACAAGCTATTGAAATTATGTTGGGATTAATCTGAACTAGATTTTATAAACTAAGATTTGAATTGAAACCCTGCAGACAACCATTAAGAAAATTTAAAGATATATTTGAAGAAACAATGAAATTAAAATAATATACAATAATATCTATTTAAAATAAAAGGAGGCAGTAAAGAGTGAAACAAGCACAATATACACAATACCCAACTTACAGTAGTGCCACTTAATATTTTTCAACTTCACGATGGTGCAAAAGCAATATGTGTTCAGTAAAAATTGTACTTTGAGCATCCATACAACCATTCCATTTCTATTTTTCACTTTCAGTACAGTATTCAATAAATTACATGAGATACTCAACAGTTTATTATAAAGTAGGCTTTATGTTAGATAATTTTGCCTAACTGTAGACTAATCTAAGTGTCCTGAACATGTTTAAGGTAGACTAGGATAAGCTACGATGCTCGGTAGATTAGGTGTATTAAGTGCATTTCTGACTTATGATATTTTCAATTTATGATGGGTTTGTTGGGATGTAACCCCACAGTAAGTTGAGGAGCACCTGTATATAAATGAAATACAGAAAACAAGTAACAAAATGGCAAATACCACTCATTAAATGTAAATATACAGTTAAAAGGCAGAGACTGGCAAAAGCAATTAGAAATTAATAATCAAACTATACCTTATCTACCAGAGATTTAAAAAAAAAAAAAAAATGAGACAGAGCCTCACTCTGTCACCCAAGCTGGAATGCAATGGCATGATTATGCATGGCTCATTGCAGCCGCAAACTCCAGAGCTCAAGTGATCCTCCTGTCTCAGTCTCCCAAGTAACTGGGATTACAGACACACAGCACCATGCTCAGCTAATTTTATTTTAAATTTTTCAGAGACAGGGTCTCACTATGTTGCCTAGGCTGGTCTCAAACTCCTGGCCTCAAGAGATTCTCCTGCCTCAGCTTCCTGAGAAGCTGAGATTACAGGTACAAGCCAACACACCCAGCTTGACACTTTAAATTTAAAGATACAAATAGGCTGAACATAAAAGAATGAAACAATAATAAATACAACAATGTAGGTGAATGTAAAAATGTATTTTTAGTTAGTAACTGAATTTTTACTGTATTTTTGGTTAGTAACACCACTTTTTTCCCATATGACTTAAAATACAATTACATAATATAGCAATTATAAAACTAAATTGATTTATATCATTTACATGTGATTTATAATAATATGTAATTTATCACAACAACATAAAGTGGATGGGGAGATGGAGCTATACAGGAGCGAAAGTTTAGTATACTATTGAAACCAGGTTGGCATTATTCTGAACTAAATTGTTATACATTTGATGTGAATTGCAATTCCCAAGATAGTCATTAAGAAAACATCTAAAATATATATTATAAAAGAAATTCAAAATGGTACACTAGAACACATCTATCACAAAAGAAGCTGATAATGAAGGAATGGATGAATAAAATGATATGACATAAAAAACAGCAAAATGGAAAAATACGCTCTCTCATGAATAATTTCATCAAATAAATTCTCCAATCAAGAGGTAGCAACTAGAAGAATGAATTTTAAAAGTACCCAACTATATGCTGTCTAAAAGAGACTTACTTTAGACCCAAAGACACACACAGGCTGAATGTGAAAGTGAAAAAAGACACTCTATGAAAATGGTAATTATTAGAGAATTGGAGTGATAGTACTAATATTAGACAAAATATGCTTTAAGACAAAAATTGTGAAAATAGCAAAGAAAGATATTATGTAATGATACAGATGTCAATCAATTCATCAAGAAAATATAAAAATTATAACATATATACACGTAAAAATAGAGCCCCAAATATACAAAGCAAAAGTGACAGAACTAGAGACAGATAGTCCAACAATAGTTGGAAACTTCATCATCTCACTTTCAATAATGAATAGAACTAGACAAAACATAAACAAGGAATCAGAAAGACTTGAACAACATATAAACCAGTTAGACCTAACAGACTTATGTTGAACACCCTACCAAATAACAGCAAAATACACATCCTTCTGAAGTGAACGTGGAACATTCTTCAAGACAAATCATATGTGAGCCCACAAAACAATTCTCATTTTATAAAATTAAAATAATATGAAGTATCATTTTTTTGACCAAAATAAGAGAAAATGTAAAATCAATAATGTGAAAATTTGGAAAATTCTCAAATATGTGGAATTAAATAATATACTCAAACAACCAATGAGTCAAACAAGAAATTACAATGCAAACTGGAAAATGTCTTCAGATGAAAGAAAATGAAAACACAACATACCAAAACTTAAGGGATGCAGCAAAGCAGGGCTCACAGGGAAATTTATAGTTATAAAAATCTACATTAAGAAGTAAGAAAGATCTCTCAAATCAATAACCTGAACTTCTCCCTATAAAACTATCAAAAGAACAAACTAAATCCAAAGCATGTAGGAGGAAAAAAAATACTATATATCAAAATGAGGATGAAAAAGGAAAAAGAACTATAAATCAAAATGAGGATAGAAAAGGAATAAATACTACAAATCAAAATGAGGATAAAAATAGAACATAAAAACTACAGAGAGAATTAATAAAATCAAAAGTTGTTTAAAGAATCAACAAAACTGGTATACTGGCCAAGGAAAGAAAAAGATGAGTCAAATTACTGAAATCAGGAATGAAGGTGGAGATAATACTACCAGTATAAATAGTCTATTTGTTCTTAAATCAATAGTCTCTTTACTTCTAAATACACTTATTAGAAAAATATTCCAGCAAAAATCAAAAACTCCCCAAGAGAGAAAGGTCCAGGACCAATGGTGTCACAGGTAAATTCTATCAACATTTAAGAAGGAATTAACTCCAATCCTTCCCAAACTCTTCCAATAAATAAAGGGGGGAACACTTTCTAATTCATTTTATGAAGCCAGTACAGCATTACTCTGATGTCAAAGCCAGACAATGACCTTACAAGAAAACTAGAGACCAATATCCCCTTTGTATGAGAGATGCAAAAATTCTCAAGAAACCAAACACAAGAAAAATTCTCAAGAAACCAATTCTCAAGAAACCAAACTAGTAAACCAAACACAACTGCATATTAAAACAATTATATATCAAGACGAAGTCAGATTTATCCCAGGAACACAAGGGTTGCTCAACATATTAAAATCAATCAACGAAATACACCATGTTGATTAAATGAAGGCGAAAAAACACATCATCAACTCAACTGATACAGAAAAAAATCTGCAAAATCCAACACCCTTTCAGGATACAAACATGTGACAAAGTAGGAAAAGAAGGAAACTTCATCAACCTGATAAAGGACATCTATGAAAAAACCCACAAATAACATCATATTTAACAGAGAAAGACTGAAAGCTTTCCCCTAAAGATCAGGAAAGTAAAAAGTATGTCCATTCTCTCATCACTTTGATGACACATTATACCAGAAGTTCTAGCTGAGGCAATCAGGCAATAAAAAGAAACAAAGGCATCTAGATTTGAAAGATGTAAAGGTATCTCTACTAATAGATGATATAATTTTATATCTATAATATTCTAAAGAATCCACCAAAAACCTATTAAAGATAACAAATTCAGCAAATTGCAGAAAACAAGATCAATATACATTAATCAATTGTATTTCTATATAACAGCAATGAACAACTTGAAAATAAAATTAACAAAAGTTTCCTTTACAGTAACATCAAAAAGAATACTTAGGAATAAATGTAACCCAGGGGGTATAAGTCCTGTGCAATGAAAATCACAAAATGCTATTCAAATTAAAGAAGACCTAAATAAATGGAAAGACATCTTGTGTTCATGAATTGGAAAACATATTGTATAGATGATAATACTCTGCAAATTCAGTGCAACTGTGATGAAATTTCTAACTACTTTTTTTTTTGTGGAAATGGATAAACTGATCCTAGAATTCATATGGAATATTAAGAAACCCTAAATAGCTAATCTTGAAAAAGAACAAATTTGTGGTACTAAAACTTCCCAATTTCAAAATTTACTAAAAAGCTACAGTAATTAAAATTGGGTAGTACTGACATAAGGAGAGACATAGAGATCAACAGAATAGAACTGAGAGTCCAAAAACAACCCCATACATCTACAGTTAATTGATTTTTAACAAGGTTTTGAATATCATTCAGTGATGAAAACAACAATCTTTTCAACAAATAGGAAAAACTGGGTATCTACATGCAGAAAAATGAAAGTGGACCCTCAACTCACACAATACACAAAAAAATCACTCAGAGTAGGTCAAGGACAAAACTGCAAGCAAAGTATAGAAGTCTTACAAGAATAAATCTGTGTGACCCTGAATCTGGCAATAGTGCCCCCCCCCCCAGATATAATACCAAAAGCACAAGTAACAAAAGAAAAAATAAAATGAGATTTTATCAAAAAGTTTGTGTATCAAAGGACACAATCAAAAAATTGAAAAGACCAGGTATAGAACAGAACAAAATTTTTGCAAATCATATATCTGATAAGGGTCTAGTATCCCAAAAAAAAAAAAAAAAAAAAAACTAGCAATTTAACAACAACAACAACAAAAAAAAAAATGGGGGCAAGGGACATAATATTTAAAGAAGATATATTAATGGCCAATAACCACATAAAAAGGTATTCAACATCATAACTCATTGGGGACATGAAAATCAAAACCAGAAAAAGATGCCACTGCACATCCACTAGGAAGGCTATAATTAAAAATACAGAATATAACATGTGTTGGCAAGGATGTGGAGAAATGGGAACTCTTTTACACTGCTAGTGAGAATGTAAAATGCTGCAGCCATGTGGAAAAGTTTGGCAGGCCTCAAAATGCTAAACACAGAATTATCATATGACCCAGAAATTCTCAGTGATAATCCTAGGTATACATCCCAGAGAACTGAAAACATAATAGTCTAACAAACACTTACTTGTACACAAATGTTCAGAGCATTATTATTAATAGCTAAAAAATAAAAAGAAATCAACTGTTTCTCAACTGATGAAAGGATAAACAAAATGTGCTATATCCCTACAAGAGAATTTTATCCATCTGTAGAAAATGAAGACCTGATACATGCTACACAATGGATGAGCCTTGAAAACATTATGCTCAATAAAAGCCATACACAAAAGCCCCACATATTTCTATTAAATGTTCAGAATAGGCAAATGCATAGGGACAAAGCAGAACAGTGGTTACCAGGGCTTGAGAGAGGAGAAATGAAATGAGTAACTGATGGATAAGAGGTTTCTTTTTCTTGTGTTGAAGATGTTCTGGAATTAGATAGTAGTGATGGTTGCAAAACATTGTTAATATACTGGAAGCCACTGAATACTATACTTCAAAATGGTTACAATGGCAAATTTTATATGAATTTTACCTGAATTTTAAAAACTGAAACTATATGAGATCCTAGTACACACCCAGCAAATAACAACACTGTGCTTCACACATTACTGAAAGGAGAATCAAGAACTTCAATAACTTCTCATACTGTTAAATATTATGTTACCATATGATCCAGCAGTTCTGGAAGAAGTAAAAATACATGTCCAAAAAAGCCTTGTGTATGAATGTTCATAGCAGCATTACTCATAACAGCCAGAAAAATAGAAATAACCCAAATATCCATTAACAGGTGAATGGATAAACTGTGGTATATTCACACAATGAAACACTACTCAGCAATAAAAAAGAACGAACTACTGATACATGTAACAACATAAATCATAAAAAGATATGAAAAGTAACTATAACCCTAAATGTACAAATTATATGATTCCATTTATATTATGCTGAAATACAGGGAAAACCATTAACCATTCTATGATAATAAAAATCAGAAGACTGATTACTTCTGGTGGGAGGAGGAAGACTGGAAAGAATTAAGCATTCTTCTGAGATGACAAAATGTTTTGTATTTTCATTTTAGTCTGAATTACATCAATATAAATATTTGTTAGAATTCATCAATTCATATTAAGATATATAATGTTTAAAATGGCTGTGCTTTATTGTCTGTGGATTATAAATGTTTGAAAATTTTTAAATTTTATACAATAAGCCTTCTATAGGTATAAAAGTAAACAAGCTTCACTGGGCATAGCACATTGTTAGTGCTCAATGAATACAGAGGGAAAGCAGGAAATGGGGCAGGTAGGTAGATTACTTTATAGCCATGGCCAAATATGTGTGTCATACCACCCCAAAGGAATCCACAATTTAACTCAGTATGTAACATATTAATCTCTAAACTAGTTCATTATCTACTGTAGCTTCTGAATTACATTGTTTCAGGGCATCCACTCCCAGTATTCCCAAATTCTGAATCCTCCTGTCTTGCCATTTTTTTTTTTTTTTTTTTTTGCAACAAGGTCTCACTCGGAACTACAGTGGCCAATCATACCTCACTGCTAGCCTCCTGGGCTCAAGTCATCTTCCCACCTCGGCCTCCCAAGTAGCTGGGACCACTGGAGTGCACCACTGTTACTGGCTAATTTTTCATTTTCTGTAGAGACAGGGTCTCCCTATATTGCTCAGGTTGGTCTCAAACTCCTGGGCTCAAGTGATCCTCCCACCACAGCCTCCAAAAGTGCTGATATTACAGGTGTGAGTCACCTTGCCCAGACTCTCCAATTTTGATCCTTCACTTAGGAAGTGTTCAAGGGCTTGATAATACTGAGTTTACCCTTGTTTCCCAGCCTACATTCACCTGAGACACTAACTTCAGTGCCACAGCCACTAACCAATCCTATCCTTTCATATACTTAGCCTCCAAAATGAAGAATTTAACCCTGCATACATCCTTAGGCTCTTCAATTCGCCAGGATAGTGAAACAACGAAATGTGAAAATTAAGTAATAAAAATAGAAACAGAACACATTTCAGGAGACAACATATCAATAGCTGGCAAATCAATCAAACAGAAATGGTTATTATTTGAGACCCAAATGAGCAGGAGATACAGGCTGAATCTAAGCTAGGTTTGCTATGAACAGGAAAAAATAATTGCCTAGCCAAGTGAAGAGGCTTAGGCAAACGAAAGAAAAAAACAAAGTGATAAATGTTACAAATTTAATTTGTCTAGATTCCAAGAATAAAAAATTTCTATTTGGATATGTGAGAGGTAATCTGAAAGATCAGATTAGGTCTAGTCTGATAATCACAAAAAGTTGTGGAGTAGACTGATCAGTATTATCTTCACTTACAGATAAGGAAATTCTAGCATAGAAAGGTTAACTTTTTTTTTTTTAGACAGAGTCTCACTTTTGTTGCCCACGCTGGAGTGCAATGGCACGATCTCAGCTCACTGCAACCTCTGCCTCCCGGGTTCAAGCGATTCTCCTGTCTCAGCCTCCTGAGTAGCTGGCACGCCACCATGCCTGGCTAATTTTTGTATTTTGAGTACAGCTGGGGTTTCACCATGTTGGCCAGGCTGCTCTTGAACTTCTGACCTCGTGATCCACCCACCTTGGCCTCCCAAAGTGCTGGGATTACAGGTGTGAGCCACCATACCAGGCCAGAAAGGTTAACATTTGCCCAAGGTCATAAAACCAGTTAGTGTTAGGGCCTGTAATAAATACAATTAATTTCTCTTGATTCACAGCCACATATTCATTTAATTAGACCATGATTCTGCTCAATGTTCTCCAGTTTTACCTAATATAACTCTTAAAGTTTCTCACCATAAATAACCCTGCCCCCGTTCACTTCTTGAATGTCTACCCTTCATCTGAAGGACTATTTTCAAGCACGTTTTCAAGATCTTTAAGACAAACCCAATTCTCTTACCAATAGACCTGATTATTGGACAGTATAAAAGAGGTTTCTATCCTTACTGACTGTAGATATATAACCAAGTCCTTTCTGCAGCTACTAAAAGATTTAGGTTCCAGTAATATTTTTAAAACCTAATCTTGGATGATAGATTAGAAAATTACTGTCGAGTAAAGCAGACTTCCTGCTTATTTATTGCTTGGAATTACCATCTTCAGGGCAGTCGAGGGTGAGCCTAACGGCACAGAGTGCAACTATGTTATTGTCCTTCCTTGTCACATCACGGTCACAGTAAATAAAACACATAACTCAAATTTCACTGGAACATAAAATGGACTTACTTGGTTAAAAAAAAAATTTCCTTAATAGAAGCATGCTTAAATCTTTCCCACATCCTCTAAACCTTCCAAAGAGCCAGTCTTCCCTTCATTATACTTTCCTACAGTAACAAATTTTTTTTAAAGAGTACACTCAATCTGTCTGAACGTCAAGCTTATCATTTTTATCTAGTACTGTACTTATGTCTGCCACCTACTCAAATTACCCTTAAGAAAACCAATGATACCTGAAACACCAAAATCAAATACTTATTTTTCAAGTCTTAGCCTTATCTGTCCCGGGGATGAAGGAACTGGTACAGAGTTCAATAGAATGACAGTAATTACAGAACTCTGCTCTGCCAGGCACTGTACTAAGCATTCAAAAATGTCCATTTTGTGACATCTCAGGGATGTCACAACATCCCTGAGAAGTATCACCCTTTTTTAACAGATTAAAATTGAAGCTCAAAATTACCCAGAGGCCAAGTAGTTAGTGAAGCCCACATGATTCCAATGTTTGCAGTCTTTTCCCAATTTTGTGGCATTTTCTCCATCTCTTACACTATTTTATCAACCACTGCTTATAATCTTATTTCACATGCTCTCCTTGGCAAATTCATTTCCTTCCAAAGCTTTAACTACATTCTACATTAGTGCTTCCCAACTTTTTAAATCTTTCTGTAAATATAAACATTTTGTGCTCTCTCTGTAGCTTTTATTTTGAAAATTTTTTTCCCCATTACAATATTGAATATGTTTATTCAAACTACACTTCTTCCACCACTCAAGATCTGTTAACCTCTTATGAATTGCTCCATAATTGACATCAACAGACCTTGAGAAGTAGAAATATTTTATTTGAGAGAGATCAAATCAATCTCTACTTTCTCTTCCCAGGTCCATTTCTCCTAGACATTTCTCTCTAGTCATAAACATCTTTAACTGTCTCATAAACATAGTTCCATTATTGTCGTCCCGGGCCCTTCAACATAAACCTATCTAAAACCAGACTCTGATTTCCCTTAGCAAACCTGTTCTCTGCGTTCTCCGCTAACGTTGTCACAACCCACCCTTGTTTATTCTTTGAGGTGCCTACTTGCAAAATGGTAACGTTGACACTCTGATTTCCCTGAGCTACTAGGTAAATAAATCAACCATTACATGAGTGCCTATTAGGGCCTGGAGTAGAGAAATACAAAATAGTACAAAATATCCTTTTCCTCCTGAAGAAATTTTTTCTTTTTTGGCGAGGCCTTTTGCAACTTATAAAATTAAAATACATTCACAAGCATTTTCATTTGATCTTTAATCTGTTTTACAGATAAAAAATGAGATTTCACTTTCTACTCTATTATTGTTGAAATAAACTTAAAACTAAACGAAAATAGGTCTGGATACAGTAAAAGTCAACAGAGCAGCGTAAATAGCCACGTACCAAAGGGGACAGAGTGACCTGGACGCGTCCTGGGGCGGCGCTGCCTTCAGGGCCGAGGGCCACCCGGACTGACCGGCCCTCCGACGCCCCAGGGGACCGCTCTCACTCCCGCAAGTCCTTCTGCAGCCAGTCCTCAGCCGGCGGGGTCGGCAGTGACCGCGGGAAAACGCCGCTCGCTGTGCGACCCCAGGCGCGCTGAGCAGGGGCTGCGGCCGCGGCCGGAGCTGAGTCCTGGTTCTGCCAAAGCCCCTCGCCTTCTGCCTCCCCGACGTCCGACCCGTGGAAAATTAGCATACCTGGAGGAGAAGGCAGCTGGAGGGCCGGCTGTCCTGGCAAACCTACAAGGCGGGAATAACCCTGGTGACGGGCTAGGCCGGCCTCCGGCGCTAATTGCATCCACTAGGTTTGGTCAACTCAGAGCCGTGGCGACTCTCTGGGGCGGCGCCACGACCCGAAGCGGCGAACGCAATGCCGGCGTCTGAGTCAGAGGGCACCGGTGTGGGGGCGGGGCAAAGGCAAAGACACATCCTGCGGGGGCGGAGCGAGACACGAGAAGGACAGCGCCGTGAGGGGGCGGGGCGCGCGACGCGAGAAGGCGGGCACGTGGGGCGAGCGCGAGGCGGGGTACGACGCGCGGCGTGAGACGGGGCGGGGCGCGCGTATAGGCGCCGCGGCCGCGTGACGCGTTTTCAAATCTTCAACCGCCGCAGGCCACTCGTTTGTGCTTTGCGCCTTCCTCCTCCGCGCTTTGGAGCCGGATCCGGCCCCGGATCCGGCCCCGGAAACCCGACCCGCAGACGTGGTATCTCTACTGCGTGGAGGCCGTAGGTGGCGGAAGGAGAGAGGCGGCAGTCCTGTCATCTGGCCTGGGTAAGCCGTGCTTTCGCTGTCGCCCGGCGCCACTGTCTCCGGACCCAGCATGTAGGGGCCGGGCGGCTGCCATGAACTCCGGAGCCATGAGGATTCACAGTAAAGGACATTTCCAGGGTAAGAAGCCCCTCCTCCGCCTGCAGTCCCTTTAATCCTTTCCTCCCCTCGTGGTTCCACCATTGATTCCTCAGAGTTCTCCCGCCAGGTCCTCAGCTTTTTTTTTTTCTGACCGCCCTCTGGGGTCTTGAAGGAAGGGGCTCCGATCAGTGTTTTGCCTGAGAAGGAACGGATCCCGGCCCGGCCCCTCACGCGCTCTGCCCTTTACAGCGGCGGTCCCAGATTTATTTCCAGTCTTGCCTTGGTTTGAAAACTAGCAAACAATGTGCAGATCCGGGACCTCGCCGGGGCTGCGGCGCTGTCTTCTCAGGCTCTCGCAGATGCTGCGCCTCCGGCCGGGCCCTTGGGGGGGACGGATTGCATCCTCAATTTAAAGTCAGACGCGCTCGTGGCTTTTCGCCTCGGCATTAGATTGGGTGATTGTGAGTGGATTTTTGGTCTCACTCTTAAAAGTTTGTTTTCCTTTACTCATAAAGTTGCGGGAAAGCGTTTGTATTGCAGACACCCCATTGCTGATTTCAACATTACAAACAAGGAAACAAAAGCAAATTTCCATTTTCAGTTACTTTATTTGGTGAAACATTCCAGCACCTAAGTGTTTTGAACAGGTGTTTATGTGTGCATAGTAACGACCAATTTAAGAACAGATTGCATTTTAAAAGTTTATAAAGCGGTTGCTTGGATTACAAAGCAGTTTTTAATGAAAATAATGAAATGAATGGTGATTAAGTTCTTCATAATGGACCGTTAAGTTCTTAATACATAGACAGATTGTATGTGAAATGGCTCATTTGGTAGCTAATATTTCACTTCACATGAAATAAAACTTGAGCAGTCCGAAACCCTTGAAGACTAGGTTATTCTGGGTAATAGAGGTTTCTCGCATCGCTAAATGAAGTTTAAGCACCAGTTTTGAATGTTCAGCAGAATGGCAGATGCTCAATAAATAGTTGAGTATTAAATACCCCCGTGAAGTTTGCATCTTAAAGAAGAAAATCTTTCGAAAGAGTTTTTATATAGTTCCGTGCTTCAGGAATAAACACACGAATATTTCTTGCTGAGTCAACTATTATTTAATAATATACAGTCTGTGAAAGTATATAATTTTGCCTCTATCCTAAGTAGAACTACAAAGAAATATATTTAAATGCTAATGACTTAAAATTGGTAGGATTGTAACGATTTTTTTCTGTAATATTGTATAATGAAATATTTTTTAAAATGGTAAAAGTATTGTCTGTGTAAAACATCTAATTCTAAACATCTTCAATAGCAGGTGGAATCCAAATGAAAAATGAAAAAAATAGGCCATCTTTGAAATATCTGAAAACTGATAACAGACCAGAAAAATCCAAATATAAACCACTCTGGGGAAAAGTATTTTACCTTGACTTACCTTCTGTCACCATATCTGAAAAACTACAAAAGGACATTAAGGATCTGGGAGGGGTAAGTGAAAACCACACACTGGCATAGAAGGAAAAATTTGTAACTAGTACTTTCTACTATGTAATCATTTTAATTTTTCATTTTGGAAAACTTAAACCTTCTGTTGGCACCAAGTTTAACATTTGTATCAGCTGTTTATCATTAATGAAAAACCATTTGCTTTAACCTTTTGTGGCCTGACAAAACTTTCAGGTTTCTCTGATTAGCAGTCTAGTATAAAGTTCCCAGAGCATAAGAAATAAGACTCCCTTGTCCTAGTGGAACTGCTCATTGACTGCTCACTGTAATGTTGGCATGTCCTCTAGGTAGCAGCAACTTCTTGAATATGAATCTTTGGGAGCTACATAAGTTTGTCTGGACTAGTGTAACAGTTGAGAATATTATTACAGAACACAACCCATGCAAACCACACAGAGTTAAAATTGTTCTTGAGTGATACAGATGGTGTTTCAACAGAACAGATGTTATTAAAGGAATAGAAATTTGGATTAAGAATCTAGAATACCTTCTGTCCTACCTTATACACTGATTAGATGATTGGGAAAAGAAAACTCTGGCAAAATCTAGGACCTTAATAGGATTAAGGTTAATATTGGCTGAATTTTAGCAAATGAGGTAATTAAGATTTTTCCTGTTTAAAAGGTTCATGCTGGACTTTTACTTTCTGAAGGTCTGCATCTTTGAATGTCTAAACTGATCCCTTTCATTCCCAGACTAGTAACTTTTCATTTTATTTTTATTTTGAGACAGAATCTAGTTCTATGTCCTAGGCTGGAGTGCAGTGGTGCAATCTTGGCTCACTGCAACCTCTGTCTCCCAGATTTAAGTGATCCTGGTGCCTCAGCCTCCAGAGTAGCTAGGATTACAGACATGTGCCACCACACCTAGGTAATTATTGTATTTTAGTAGATCCAGGGTTTCACCATGTTGCCTAGGCTGGTCTCAAACTTCTGACCTCAAGTGATCTGCCCACCTCAGCCTTCTAATGTGCTGGGATTATAGGCATGAGCCACTGGGCCCATCCAATTCCCAGACTGGAAACTTTTCAGAAGAACATGTGCTAACAAGTTTCCTGGAACTATTTGTTAATATGGTATTTTATTTACCTATCTCTGAAAAGTTATTTACTTTTTTACTGTTCATTTTGTTAAACACTGTCACATGCTTGTGATAGTATTTATCATAGTGACCATATGACAACAGTCTTAAAGACGGTGTCTTCTAGGCCTGCCACCATATTGACTATACACCTATTAAGAGTATCTTAATGTGTTGAGGACCTTGACGTTGAGTAAAAAAGACCCCTTAATTTTAGAAGCAAAGTACTTGAGGTCCTGAGAAATTAAATGGCTGGCCCAATTAGAGCAGTATTAGCCTCTTAATTTCCACAGCAACATACTGCCTGCACCATTCTGTTCCTCTAGCGATCAGTGGCTACAAAATAGCTATCTGGCTGGTAATTCACACCTATAATCCTAGCTCTTTAGGGGGCCAACGCAGGTGGATTGCTTGAGGCCAGGAGTTCCAGACCAGCCTGGGCAACATGGCAAAACTCCATGTCTACTAAAAAATGCAAAAATTAGCCAGGCATGGTGGCACATGCCTGTAGTCCCAGCTACTTGGGAGGCCAAGGCATGAGAATCATTTGAACCCGGGAGGCGGAGTGCAGTGAGCCAAGGTCGTGCCACTGCATTCCAGCCTGGGTGACAGAGTGAGACCCTGTCTCAAAACAAAGCAAAACAGCTATCTGGCCTGGTGTGGTAGCTCAGGCCTGTAGTCCCAGCACTCTGGGAGGCCGAAGTAGGCAGATCACGAGGTCAGGGGTTTGAGACCAGCCTAACCAACATAGTGAAACCTTGTCACTACTAAAAACACAATAATTACCTGGGTGTGGTGGCACGTGCCTGTAATCCCAGCTACTCAAGAGGCAGAGGCAGGAGAATCGCTTGAACCTGGGAGGCGAAGGTTGCGGTGAGCCGAGATTGCGCCACTGCACTCCAGCCTGGGCGACTGAGTGCGTCTCCATCTCAAAAAAAAAAAGTAGCTATCTGATAGTTGACAACAACTTTCTCAAACATGATGAACAACCCATTAACTCTAGGTCTAATGGTCCAACTCAGTGATATTTAGATTTGTATTTTTATCAGTAGAACCCTTTGAACAAAATAATACTCAGAAATCCAAAGTGTAAAGCCTGTAAAAAGGGAACTCCGTGGGCTAAAACAGCAGTGCAGAGGCTAAAGCAAGAACTACTTGCTCTGCCCCCTTCTTTCTCCTATCTCCACAGTTCCTGTGGTACTTGCAAGAAAGAAATTTTGGATTGCTTCTGCCATATGTAATAGTTGAGGGACCTTTTGGTTTTACGTACTTAGTCTTTACCCTGAAATGACCGAAGTAAACCAGTGAAGTAACTGAAGTACTAAAGTAACCCCAAAATCCAAAGCTGTGGATATTCAGCTGCATTCGATTTATTAATTTTCCTCTAAAAAATGTTTTCTTTATTGAATTCTGATGTTCCCATACTATCTTTTCTATAATTAATATTTAATCCCCAGGTCCTGGTTTCTGTCTTCAGCACATTTACTACTTCTATCACTAAAAAAGATTTTGCCATAAAGATCTCCTACATGAGTTAATCTTTCTTCACATCATTACTTTTGGTGTCTTTTTAATTCACCACTAAATATAGTTTGGTTTCTATAGTCTCAGTGAAAACATCTTAATACCCATTTAGCTGCCATGTATGCTTCTGACAAATTTAGTCACTGAGAGCACAGCAGTGGATTTTGATATAATGGGAAATATCTTTTAATAGTGCAAGAAAAGTACAAAACCATCTAAGGACATGGGATCAACCACTGTTAGGTCCATGTCTGAATAGTTTTGGCTAAAATAAGGTAGAGAGGAACAGAAATGTATGGCGATTCCTTGGTGTTATTAGCTTAAACAGTAAAAGGTTTGATGTCATCAGAAAATACATTTTGAGTTTACTCTTTAAAAGGTATAGATTCAACAATATCTGATAAATTGAAGACACTAGTAAAACTGATTGAGAAAATGTTTGAGCATGGTGTGCAGTGCACTCTGTGTTTTGGTAGATTCAAAACTGAATCCAGTGGGTCACAGTTGCTCACGCCTGTAATCCTAGCACTTTGAGAGGCTGAGGCAGGCGGATCACTTGAGGTCAGGAGTTTGAGACCAACCCAGCCAACATGGTGAAACCTTATCTCTACTAAAAATACAAAAATTTAGTTGGGCATGGTGGCGCATACCTATAATCTCAATTACTTGGGAAGCTGAGGCAGGAGAATCTCTTGAACCTGGGAGGCAGAGGTTGCAGTGAGTGGAGACTTTGTCTCAAAAATAAAATTAAAAATGGATCCTTATGTCCATCCTATCCTCACGTTCTAATCAAGGTAGAGATGACACTGGTACAAAGTAATTGTATTAATAATACAACATAGAACTTCAAGAGGAAGGAGAGATTAGTTCCAGCTGAGGAATTATGGATTTTGTTCAGACACAGTTGGAACACGGCTTTGAAGAATGATGAAGATTTGGGCATGTGGGAATTCATTCAAAACTTATTCCACCAGTGTCTCCAGTGTATCAGCACTATTTTAGATCCTAGAGATACAAAAATAAGTAAAATATAGCCCTTTAGGTATACTTAAACTAGTGGGAACCTTAGACAACTACATGATTTATATTAGAGGGTTGTCAGTGCTTTCACAGAAATATGTAGAAATTGCTATTAGAGATAGGAATGATTAACTGCCATTAGGAATCAACAGAGATAAAGTTTGAGCTGGATCTTGAAGTCCTAGTTTGCAAGTCAAAATGGACATACTAAATAGAGGAAAGCATATTTAAAATACATGTCAGTGTGGTTTGTGCAACTGCTAATGTTGCAGTGGGATTTGAGCTTAGGATGTAGATGGGAGAAATGGCAGGAAACAAAATTATATTAGGGCTAGATTGCAAAGGGCGTTTTATTCGGTACTAGGAGTTTTAACTCTGTAGAAAATGAAAAAACCAAAGAAAGTAAGTGGTACTAACATAAGAACAGGCATACAGACCAATGGGACTAGAACAGAGAACCCAGAAATAGACCCTTGCATATTTGGCTAACTGATTTTTCAAGAAGGGTGCCACGACCATTCACTGGGGAAAAGATGATGTTTTCAGCAGCTGGTGCTGGGAAAATGGGTACTCACATGCAGAAGAACGAAGCTGGGCCTTTGCTGTCACATGTACATGAGCTCAAAGTGGATCTGAGATTTATTTGTAAGAACTGAAACACTTGGTGGAAAATAGAGGGAGAAGTCTTCATGACGTTGGATTTACCAGTGATTTCTTGGATATGATACCAAAATCATGTGCAACAAATGAAAAGCATAAAATTGGACTTCATCAGGATTAAGAACTTTTGTACCTCAAAGGATGTTTTTGAGAGAGTGAAAAGACCCACAGAATTGCAGGAAATCTTTGTAAATTATACATCTGCTAAGGGATTAATATCCAGAATACCTGTATAAAGAACTTCTATGACCCAAGAACAAAAGGACAAATGGCCCAATTTAAAAATAGGCTGAGGACCTGAAAAGACGTTTACTCAAAGAAGATATACTAATGGCAGATAAGCACATGAAAAATGTTCAGCATCACTAATCATTAGGGAAATGTCAGTAACTACTTAACACCCATTAGCATGGTTACTATTAACCAGAAAACAACAAGTGTTAACAAGGACTTGAAGAAGTAGAACCCTTATGCACTCTGAGTGGTAGTGTAAAATGATACAGCCACCATATAAAATATATGAGTTGCTTCTGGAAAAAAAGTAAAAAATTGAATTACTATGTGATCCTGCAATTCCATTTCTGACTATACCTCCAAAGGAATTGAAAGCAGAGTCTCCAAGATATTTATTATTCGCAATAGCCAAAAGGTGGGAACAGCCCAAATGTCCAACAGTAGATAAAGAAAAGGTTGTATATACATACAATGTAATATTATTCAGCTTTAAAAAAGAATGAAATTCTAACACATGCTACAACATAGGTGAACCACAAAAAACAGTGTGCTAAGTGAAGGAAGCCAGTTACAAAAGGACAAATGTAGGAATACATTATATTAGTTACTTAGAATAGCAAAACTGAGAAATGGAAAGTAGAATAAAAGTTATGAGGGGCTGAGAAAAATAAGGAATGAGGAGTTATTGTTTAATGGGTACAGACTTTCAGTTTGGGATGATGGAAAAGTTACATAAATGTTTTAATAGTGATGGTTGCATAATGTGAATGTACTTATTGCTGCTAAATTGTACACTTAAAACTGGTTAAAATGGTAAATTTTATATTTGTCACAATGAAAGTGTATAGGAGATTGGATTTCTTATGAAAAATTAGAAACTCTGACATTGCTAGGGCCTCATATTTATGAAACTGAAGGCAGTATTTGATGTGTGAATTGTTCATTTATATTATTGCCTGGCCCTTGTAGGTATTTGAGTCTGTAATCCCTAGAATAAATAAATGTAGGTACATTATTTATAGGTCAATGAAATGAATTTTGGGCAGAAAAGAAATTATTTGCACCTAACCAAGAAGTCCATTGGTCTCAGTAACAAATTCCGCTTAATGCTTAGATGAAGTTAACTTATCTGTTACACACTTGACTTCATTTTTATTGTCCTCATTTAGAGCGTGAGATCCTGTAGGAAATAGATACAGCTACTTACAATATTATACGAAGTCTTTCATGGAGGTAAATTGTTATTGCTTATTAATGATTAACAATTTTCTTCTGCTTAGTGGGTTTTTGTATAACATACTATATATATTTCTAATAATACTAGTATTCTACTTAGTATTTACTTCTACCTATTTTTATTTTCCTGACCCTGGCGATCTTCAATAACCTTCACTTTGGTATATGTGTTTAAAAGTAAATTCAGATATTTAGGCAGTGGTTTTCAAACACTTTGTTGAAGTCATTCTTTTCAGACAATCTTACACTCTTTAAGGGTAAAGGTTCCCTCCATCCTGTAAGTTGAAGCCTCAAGGGAAGTTGTAATAACTTAACAATCAGACTCATACTGTCTGCTGTGGTAGCCACCAGTGACATGTGGCTACTTAAAGTCTTTAAAATGAAATCAAATTTAAAAATCGGTGGTTTGAGCTAGGCACGATAGTATGTGCCTGTACTCTCAGGTACCTGGGAGGCTGAGGCAGGAGGCTCTCTTAATCTCAGGAGTTCAAGGCCAACCTGGGCAACATGACAAGACCCCATCTGTTAAGAAACAAAAAATTCAGTGGCTTAATTACACTCCTAAGGTTATTTCAAGTGCTTAGGTAAGTTGTACTGGACACTGCTGCTTTAGATCATGGGCTTGAGTTAGAATGCCTATGTTCAAAGTGTATTATTTGCTACTGAGATAACATTAAGCAAGTCACCCCTTTTTTTCTCCTGCAGAAAATGTAGATAGTATCATGAGGCTGTTCCATAGATTAAGTTAATTAGCATATATAAAGTATTTAAGAGTAATATCCTAGCACATGATGCTGTTGTGCTGTTATAGGAGCTCATATTATACTTCCTCAGAATTCTAGGTTCAGAAAAATACAGTATAAAAACCACCAATTTACAAAACAATAGACTGCTTCAAATTGGAATTTTGTACTGTGCTTGGCATATGAAACAGTTCATGGCTTTTATGACCTAGTTAAAAATGCCTTGGTGGCATGTGCCTATAGTCCCAGCTACTCGGAAGGCTGAGGTGGGAGGATTGCTTGAGAACAGGGGATTGAGGCTGCAGTGAGCTATGATCACACCTCTGCACTCTAGCCTGAATAACAGAGTAAGACCGTGTTTCTTAAAAAAAATTATAAGTTAAAATACTTTGTTTTCTTCTAGCGAGTTGAAGAATTTCTCAGCAAAGATATCAGTTATCTTATTTCAAATAAGAAGGAAGCTAAATTTGCACAAACCTTGGGTCGAATATCTCCTGTACCAAGTCCAGAATCTGCATATACTGCAGAAACCACTTCACCTCATCCCAGCCATGATGGAAGTTCATTTAAGTCACCAGACACAGTAAGTCTCTTTAAATATGCTTTGAGACTCAGAAGGGTTATGGCTGAAAATCTCATGATTTTCCATAGCAAGGTGGCAGTAGAGTTTACTTATGTAGAACATTTGCAAAGCCACATTGTGTGCGGCTCTTCAGTCCTTAATAAGGTTTCTGTCTTTTAGAAAGGTGGTTTTTTCCTAATAATACTTGTGGAATCATACTTTGATTTCTTAGATATACCCTTGTATTTAGGGATGGCTTATAGTTTTTAGAGTAATCGACAACTAAAGAGTTAACAGCAGATCATTCTTAAGAAATGGAAATCTTTTTTATTTTCAGAGCAGGGGGTCAGTGAACTCTGGCCTATGGGCCAAATCCAGTCTGTTGCTTTTTTTTTTTTACAGCCTACATGTTAAACATGGTTTTCACATTTTCAAATGGTTGTGTAAAAATATCAAAAGAATGTTTCGTGACAAGTAGAAATTTTATGAAATTCAGATTTCATTGTCCGTAAATGTTTTATTGGAACACAGCCATACCTGTTTGTTTAGGTATAATTTGTAGTTGCTTTTGTGTTTTAGGCAGAATTGAATAGTTGCTGTAGATACCATGTGGCCAACAAAGCTTAAAATGTGTACTCTCTGGTCCCCTATTCTAGAATTACTGAAATCACATCCCTACCACTCCATTGCCAATAAATTGGAAGATGCAAGGAAGGACAAATTAAATTGATTTAACTGGGTGTGAGGTGGGATAAGATAAAATGACAGATAAAATGTTTATCTCAGTTTTTAAGTTGAAATGTAATTAAATTATCATTTTAAAGTATCCTCCTCAACTTACCTGTTAAAGCCATTTAAAAATCAGGGAAACTGAGAAGAAAATGGAAGAAATGAGTCACAAAGGAGATACTACTTGAAAAAAGAGATATAATTCATAGAAGAAAGAAGGGAAAAGAGACCAAGAAAGGACCATGCATTCTCTAAGTTAATGCTTTTTTGGAACAAGGAGACCATACACCATCAATCCCAAAGTAATTGTTGCTTATAGTATTTCAACTAGCTTTCCTAGTTGAAATTTAAATTTATTTAAAAAGTGAAGTAATGGCTGGGTGTGGTAGCTCATGCCTGTAATGGCAGCACTTTGGGAGGCAAAGGTGGGTGGATCATGAGGTCAGGAGTTTGAGACCAGCTTGGCCAACATCGTGAAACCCTGTGTCTACTAAAAAAAAATAAATAAATTACCTGGACATGGTGGCGCATGCCTGTCGTCCCAGCTACTTGGGAGACTGAGGCAGAAGAATCGCTTGAACCTGGGAGGCTGAGGTTGCAGTGAGCTGAGATTGTAACACTGCACTCCAGCTTGGGAGACAGAGTGAGACTTCATCTACCAAAAAAAATAAATAAAGTGAAATAACATGTAAAAACAGTATATATGATTTATTAGGAAACAAAATGTAAACCAACTAATTATAGATAAAGAATTCCAGTGAAACCTAGCTATTTTATTTCTCATGTTGAATAGAATTTACCACAAAACCAAAGAGGTCACCCAAAAAAGAGAAACAAACTTTTTAATATGAGACTCAAAAGAAATCACTTTTGACCACATATTTATGTTGTTAGCCATTAAGACTTATACAGATAAAATTTTTCTTAGCTGCTTTAACTTTTTTAACCTGTTCTTCAGTTAAGCACTGTGTTTTAAATTTTTCTGATCTTTTTATAGGTGTGTTTAAGTAGAGGAAAATTACTAGTTGAAAAAGCTATCAAGGACCATGTAAGTAGGAACTATAAAAATTCACATTATACATTTTATTACTAAAAACGCAACTGGAAATTACACATGTTCTGGAAACTATCTTTTTCCACATTTTTAGGCAAAAGCCTGAATCTCAGCATGTATTTTATTTTACACAGTACAGAACTTAACTTTTCACGGAGAAATATCCCCATCTTGTGGCCTTTTAAAATATTGCTGGAAACTTGAAACTTGCCTTATATATTAAATTATTAAGGATGTGGTTATAAAGTTGGATTGATTTTAGAAAATCCAAAAGAAAATCTTGATGTCCTGGCTATTGATACTCTATAGAGTCTGTTACAAATAACCACCTTAGTGACATTAAGCTTCAAATAATTGAGTTTTTACTAAATTTAGGTCATCTTAATTTCCTTAAACAACTATAAAACTTTTTTTTTTAACAGGATTTTATTCCTTCAAATAGTATATTATCAAATGCCTTATCTTGGGGAGTAAAAATTCTTCATATTGATGGTAAGGCTTTTATAATTTTTTTTTTTTTGACAATATTTGTTGTAAGTGTCTATGTCTGTCCTTTCGTTCCTGACTTTACATGTTGGAATTTTGATAGCAAGGATGTCTTAATCTATTTCCTCTTGCTTAGAACAGAATACCTGAAACTGGGTAATGTACAAAGAAAAGGAGTTTGTTTTTTACAGTTATGGAGACTAAGAAGTCCAAGTTCAAAGGGCTGCATCTGGTGAGGGCCTTTTTGCTGGTGGAGACTCTGCAGAGTCCTGAGGCAGTACAGGGTATCACATGACTGAGGGGCTGAGCGTGTTCACTCAGGTCTCTTGCTCCTCTTATAAAGACATCAGGGCCACTCCCATGATAACCCATTAATCCATTAACCCATTAATCCTCTTAGCAGTCCAACCTCTCAGTAAGTACTATCATATAGGGGATTAAATTTCAACATGAGTTTTAGAGGAGACGAACATTCAGACCATAACATAAGGGATACCTATAATTGTAAATTCTTTATCTAATTTAACTACAAAAAAAAAAAATCACTGTTTAATTCCAAAAGTAAAATTGCTAATCTTAAAACCTTCTTTCTTTTAATAAAGACATCAGATACTACATTGAACAAAAGAAAAAAGAGTTGTATTTACTCAAGAAATCAAGTACTTCCGTAAGAGATGGGGTATGTTTTCTTTTTTAAATTTTAAACTAAATATTTAAAGTGACCAAGCTTGGTTTTTTAATTTATGCATTTGTAAATTTTTCCTGCCAAAAAGAAAATATCCTAGGGACAAGCCTGTGTACTGTGTGCCTGTTTCTGTTATTCAAATAAATCATGTGTCATTTAATTTTAGGATTGTACTCACCAGGTAAAAGTTGTTTCCAGAATAGTGGCATATGTCACTTCCCCAGCCCCATTTTTTTACTGCTGTTTTGTAACAGGTACCTTTGTTTATTCTGTAGAAAAACACTAAAATCAGCCTATTGTATAAAAGTTACTATGCTATCCTTTTAAACTGCTCTAGATGGTGGTACAACAAAATCTTGTTTTAGCATAGCTAACTGGCCTGACCTTGAAGTACTAGTTAACCACATTGGTTGTTACATTCTGTTAAACCTAATGTTCCCATTATCTTCAGTCTCTTTCTTTTTCCTTGTTGCTTCTTTGAAGCATCTATACAGATTCAGGCCTTTTCCATCCTTTAAAACGAATACAGTAAAACCTGCCTTGATCCCATGTCCCTACCTACTTATTATCTAATCCTTATAATTCCTTAACCACACTTTCAGATCTCTACTTTTATACTTCCCATTCACTTTTCAACCTACAAAGTATAAAATTTCAGACCAATTTTCTTATCATTTTGACACTTTTTAAAAGCCAGTCATATTGGTTCTCTCAGCTGTTGTCCATTTCTTCCCTAAACTTTTCTCATCTGAAATTTCATCTGTTAGCTTTCTCGTGGCCTCTTCATATTTCTCAGGCCATTCTTTTGTGACCGCTTTTCCTTTGTTCAATACTTGAATTATAGGGATCTAAATATAATAAGCTGATAGAAATTGTAAATAAAGACATGAAACCATAGTAGGATGGTGTATTTTAGAAATCTTGCATAGCATAATACACCTGATCTTTGAGTGTGACAGTGACAAAAGATAAAGCTGGAAAATCAGTATGTTAAGATTATATAGGGTGTTGCATGATATAAAGGAGTTAGATTTTACGTTGGAGGGTTTGGAAAATTATGGAATGATTATAAATAGAAGAGTAACTTGATTGGATAGTCGTTTTGGAAAGATCTTCCAGTTGCCATTAAGAATGAATTATTTGGCAAGACTGGAAAATGGCTTTTATACTCTTGAACACAGTTTTTTTTTGTTTGTTTAGACAGGCTCACCCTCTGTTACCCAGGCTAGAGTACAGTGATACCATCTCAGCTCACTGCAACCTCCTCCTCCCAGGCTGAAGCAATCTTCCCACCTCAGCCTCCCAAGTAGCTGGGACTACAGGCATAAGCCACCAGACCTGGCTAGTTTTTGTATTTTTTGCAGAGGCAGGGTTTCACCATGTTGCCCAGGCTGGTCTGGAACTCCTGAGCTCAAGTGATCCACCTATCTGCTTACCAAAGTGCTGACATTACAGCCGTGAGCCACCACACCCAACCCTCATTTTTTGTTGAATACGTTTTACATGATGACCACTCAGTATATACATGCCACATATAAGGATGCATAAAGTTTCTGTGCATTTCACATTTTTAATAAATTCACATGTATATAAGAATAATTTGCAGAAAGCAAAGTATTTAGTATTTAATTAAAACTGTCAATATTTGTCTCATTTATGGATTAAAAATTTAAATGACTGTTTCCAAATTTTCACAAAATAAAAGTGAATATTCCTGTATTGGACTGTGCTAAATGGCATACAAATTACCTCTACCACACTTAGCAGATTGTTTAGATTGTATATGGAAGTAAATATTTTAAAAAATTTAAACACGTAAGGACATTTGTGGACTCTGTGAATACACAAATAATGTCTGTCTTTATATATATATGTGTGTATATATCTCTGAAACAAGTTTCGTAGAATAGTTATCCTTCTTAATGTGATGTATATAATATTTCTGTGGTTATTTTCATTTCTTAAAAATGCTGATCACAACGATCTGAGTTGACTTTACAGTCTGCTGATAGGTCGCAGTTTGCAGTTTAAAAAGCATTCTGAGGGCCGGGCATGGTGGCTCATGCCTCTAATCCCAGCACTTCTGGAGGCCAAGGCAGGCAGATCACTTGAGGTCAGAAACAGCATGACCAACATGGTGAAACCCCGAACTCTACTAAAAATAAAAAATTAGCCAGGTGTGTTGGTGCATGCCTCTAATCCCAGGCACTTGGAAGGCTGAAACAGGAGAATCACTTGAACATCGGAGGCAGAGGTTGCAGTGAGCCGAGATCACACCACTGCACTCCAGCCTGGGCGACAGAGTGACTCCATCTCAAAAAGTAGTAATAAATAAAAAGGATTCTGGGATGTTATGTCAATGATCTGAGAAATGCTCAGGCGTGGCAGTAACCGAAGGGGAGTGGAAGATTTAAAAGATACTTAATTGGTTTCAGTGCCTAGTTGAATCTAGTATTTACTAGATTATTAACATCATAAAGGCCAAGTTTAGTCCTTATCCCTTCAGTAGTAACAAATACTAAATGTCTACTATGTGCCATGTAGAAGGAGCCCTCATAAAACAAAAAAATAAAATAGCTATGAAACAGATCTTAACCTTTCTTCTAAAATAAAAACAGTAAGAATACCAAATACCTCAATAGTGCAGAATGTATAACTGGTTAAATCAGTTCTCATACTGGAAGTTTTTATTTTGGTATATAAGAAAGTAATGTTTCTGGAAAATGTTAACAAAATCTTTTAGTGAAATTACGTTTAAGAGTCTTGAATGGACACGTATAAATTTCAAAATGTTTATTAACTTCTCATAAATGTTCTTGTTAGTATTTATCTTGTTTAAAATATGACAATTGGATAAATGTAGTTTGCTCACTGCTTTATTTAAAGTGCTTTGTGGTTTGGGCTTTGTTTTTTTTTTTTTTTTCCAGTTTACTCAAAACTTACTTTGTCTAATTTTTTACATACACATGCGGGAGGAATATTGGTCTTTTTCTTTGATGTCTTTGTCTGGTTTTAGTGGCATGTTTAATCCTGTTTGCATAAGATACTAATATGTGTTCCTGTTTCTATTTTCTAGACCAGTTTTTATAGAATTGTTTTTATTTCTTTAGATGTTTGGTAAAATTTACTAATAAGGCTATCTAGGCCTGAAGTTTTCTTTGTTGGAAGATTCTCAACCATAGATTCAATTTATTCATAAGATACAGGACAATTCAGGTTATTTTCTCATCAGTGCATGTTGATAGTCTGTTTTTCAAGGAATTCGTCCATTTCATCTTGGTTGTCAAATTAACATGCAAAGAGTTATTTGTAATATAATTCCCTTATTAACTTTGTAATGTCTATGGGATCTGTAAGAATGTCCCCTCTTTCATTCCTGGTAATGCTATTTTGTGTCTGTTCTTTTTTTTCTTAGTCGATCTGGTTAGAGTTTTGCCAGTTGTTAATATTCTCAAGGAAATAGCCTTTAGCACCTTTTTTTTGTGTGTGGATTTCTGTTTTACTGATTTCTGTTCTTATTTCTTTTCTTCTGCCTATTTTGGGTTTACATTACTATTAGTAGTTTCTTAGGTAGAAAGCTTGGATCATTTATTTGAGACCTTTTATTTTAATGCTGTAAATTTTCTTGAAGCTTTCCTTTAGCTGCATCCCACACATTTTACATTGGATTTTTTTTTAATAGACTTTATTTTTTTAGAGAAGTTTTTGGTTCCCAGTAAAATTGAATGAAATGTTCAGAGAGGTTTTACATACTACTTGCCCTAACATTCCACACCAGAGTGGTACATTTATCATAATCAATGAACTTACATTGAGACATCATTATCACCCAAAGTCCGTAGTTCACATTTTGGTTCACTCTTGGTGTTGTGCGTTCTATGAGTTTTGGCAGAAGTATGATCATGATGTGTATCCACCATTATAGTATCATACAGAATGGTTCCACTGCTCTAAAAATATTCCATGTTTAGAGATTGCACCACTGCATTCCAGCCTGGGTGATAGAGTGAGAATCCATCTCAAAAAAAAATTGGGAAGCTTGACACCAATAGGCAGACTTGTAAAGAAAGCTTTGAGGTGGCCAAATAGGGCCAGCTCTGGAATGCAGTTCCCAGTGAGAACAACGCAGAGGGTGAGTGATTACCACATTTCCAAACAAGTTTTCACTGCCCACAGACCAGAAGATTCCCAGCTGAAAAGTGCCACGTGGTTCCAGCACAGCTGTTTGAGCTGGCGCAGCAGATCTCTGCACAAAAACACAGCTCTGGGCGGCTGTTTCAACTGACTCCTGGAATGCCTGGGAGAGAGAGCTGCCCATTAAACTGAAAAAAAAAAAAAAAAGGGCTGAAACAGGGAGCCAGGTGATCTGGCTCGGCAAGTTCCACCACCACAAAGACCAGCAATCTGAAACACTGGATTGAGAGTTTCGCAGGAAGCGCAGATGGACCTGGGACGGTCCAACTCTGTGGGGGGAACGGTGTCCACCATTACTGAGGGAGTCTACCACTACCAAGGCAGTCCGCCATTACCGAGGCAGACCGCCATTACTGAGGCAGTTCTAACTATACCTCTGTGAACAGAACCACAAGGAATTTCACAAAGCAGCTGGGCAGAGCCCACAGCAGTTCAGCAACACCTCTGCTGGCAGACTGTGACTAGGCTACCTCCTTGCTGGTCAGGGCATCTTTGAAAAAAGGCAGCAGCACATCAGGAACTTATAAATAAAGTACCACGTTCTCAGGACAGAGCACCTGGGAAAAAAAGTGATTATGAGTTATACTGCAGCAGACTTAAACGGGCCAGCCCAGCAGCCCTGAATGGAACAACGGACCTCCCAGCACAGCACTTGAGCTCCTATAAGGGACAGACTGTCTCCTCAAGTAGCTCCCCAACCCCCTATATCCAAAGAGACACCTCATAAAGGAGAGCTCAGGCTGACATCTGGTGGGTATCCATCTGGGACAATGATAACAGAAGAAGAAACTGGCAGCAACCTTTACCATTCTGCAGCCAACGCAGGTGGTGCCCAGGCAAGCAGGGTCTGGAGTGGACCTCTGGCAGTCTTATAGCACCGGGGCCTGATTGTCAGAAGGAAAGCTGAACAACAGAAAGAAATAACTTCAACATCAACAAAAAGGATGTCCACTCAAAGACCACATCAGAAAGTCACCAACTACAAAGACCACAGGTAGATAAAGCCACAAACATGGGAAGAAACCACCGCAAAAAGGATGAAAACTACACAAACCAGAACGCCTCTCCTCCAAGGGATCTCAACTTCTCACCAGCAAGGAAACAAAGCTGGATGAAGAATGAGTCTGATGAATTGACAGAAACAGGCTTCAGAAGGTGGATAATAACAAAATTCTCTGAGCAGAAAGAACATGTTCTAACCCAATGCAAAGAAACTAAGAACCTTGAAAAAAGGTTTGATGAAATGCTCACAAGATTAAACAGTTTAGAGAGGAATATAAATGACCTGATGGAGCTGAAAAACAACACAAGAACTTCGTGAAGCATACACAAGTTTCAATAGCTAAATTGACCAAGCAGAAGAAACGATATCAGAGATTGAAGATTAACTCAATGAGATAAAACAAGAAGGCAAGAATAGAGGAAAAAATAGTGAAAAGAAATGAACAAAGCCTCCAAGAAATGTGGGATTATGTGAAAAGACCTAATCTACATTTGATAGGTGTACCTCAATATGATGGAGAGAATGAATCCAAGCTGGAAAACACTTCAGGTTGTTATCCAGGAGAACTTCCTCAACCTAGCAAGTCGGTCAACATTGAAGTCCATGAAATATGGAGAACACCAAAAGATACTCCTCAAGAAGAGCAACCCCAAGGCACATAAATTATGAAGTTCACCAGGGTTGAAATGAAGGAAAACGTTCTAAGGGCAGCAAGAGAGTAAGGTCGGGTTACCCACAAAGGGAAGCCCATCAGACTCACAGCGAACCTCTCGGCAGAAACCCTATAAGTCAGAAGAGAATGGGGGCCAATATTGAACATCCTTAAAAGAAAAGAATTTTCAACCTAGAATTTCATATCCAGCTAAACTAAGCTTCATAAGCAAAGGAGAAGGAGAAACAGAATTATTTACAAACAAGCAATTGCTGAGAGATTTCGTCACCAGCAGGCCTGCCTTACAAGAGCTCCTGAAAGAAGCACTAAACATAGAAAGAAGAACCAGTACCAACCACTCCAAAAACATACCAAATGGTAAATACTATTGACACAGTGAAGAAAATATGTCAACTAATGGGCAAAACAACCAGGTAGCATCAAAATGGCAGGATGAGATTCACACAAAACAATGTTAACCTTAAATGTAAATGGGCTAAATGCTCCAATCAAAAGACACAGACTGGCAAATTGGATAAAAAGTCAAAACCCATCAGGATACTGTGTTCAGGAAACCCGTCTCATGTGCAGTGACACACATAGGCTCAAAATAAAGGGATAAAGGAAGATATACCCAGCAAATGAAGAGCAAAAAAAAGCAGGAGTTGCAGTGCTATCTCTGACAGAATAGACTTTAAACCAACAAAGATCAAGAGACAAAGAAGGGCATTACATAATGGTAAAGGGATCCGTGCAACAGGAAGAGTTAGCAATCCTAAAGATATACACACACAATACAGGAGCACCCAGGTACATAAAGCAAGTTCTTGATGACCTACAAAAAGACTTAGACTCCCACACAATAACAGTGGGAGACTTTAACACTCCACTGTCAATATTAGACAGATCAACGAGACAGAAAATTAACAGGCTATCCAGGACTTGAACTCAGATCTGGACCGAGTGGACCTAATAGACATCTACAGAAATCTCCACCCCAGATCCACAGAATATACATTCTTCTCAGCACCGCATTGCACCTACTCTAAAATTGACCACATAATTGGTAGTAAATCACTCCTCAGCAAATGCAAAAGAATGGATATCATAACAAACAGTCTGTCAGACCACAGTGCAATCAAATTAGAACTCAGGCATGAGAAACTAAGTCGGAACTGCACAACTTCATGGAAACTGAAAAACTGGCTCTTGAATGTTGACTTGGTAAACAATGAAATGAAGGCAGAAATAAAGATGTTCTTTGAAACCAACGAGAACGAAGGCATAACATACCAGAATCTCTGGGACACGTTTAAAGCAGTGTCTAGAGGAAAATATATAGCAATAAATGCCCACATGAGAAGGAAGGAGAGATCTAAAATCGGCACCCTATCGCCAAAATTGAAAGTGCTAGAGGAGCAAGATCAACAAGACTCAAAAGCCAGCAGAGAACAAGAAATAACTAAGATCAGAGCAGAACTGAAGGAGATAGAGACACAAAACCCTTCAAAAAATCAGTAAATCCTGTAGCTGGTTTTTTGAAAAGATCAACAAAACAGACAGACTGCCAGCCAGATTAATAGAAAAGAGAGAAGAATCAAATAGACGCAGTGAAAAACAATAAAGGGGACATCACCTCCGATTCCACAGAAATACAAACTACCATCAGAGATTACTACAAACAACTCTATAAACACAAACCAGTAAGCCTGGAAGAAATGGATAAATTCCTGGACACTTGCACCCTCCCAAGTCTAAACCAGGAAGAAGTTGAAAGCCTGCATAGACCAATAACACGGGCTGAAGTTAAGGCAGCAATTAATAGCCTACCAACTAAAAAAAGCCCAGGTCCAGATGGGTTCATGGCCAAATTCTACCAGACATACAAAGAGGAGCTAGTACCACTCCTGAAACTATTCCAAACAATCCAAAAAGAGGGAATCCTTCCCAAATCATTTTATGAGACCAACATCCTGATACCAAAACCCGGCAGAGACTCAACAAAAAAAGAAAACTTCGGGCCAATATCCATGATGAACATAGATGCAAAAATCTTCAATAAAATATTGGCAAACTAATTGCAACAGCACATCCCTTCTCCATCACAATCAAGTAGGCCTCATCCCGAGGATGCAAGGCTGGTTCAACATACGCAAGTCTATAAACATCATCCACCACATAAACAGAACCAAAGGCAAAAACCACATGATTATCGCAATAGATGCAGAGAAGGCCTTCAACAAAATTCAGTAGCCCTTTATGCTAAAAACACTCTATAAACTGGGTATCGACGGAACGTATCTCTAAATAATAAAAACTATTTACGACAAACCATCGGCTAGTATCTTACTGAATGGGCAAAAACTGGAAGCATTCCCTTTGAAATCTGGCACTAGACAAGGGTGCCCTCTCTCACCACTACTATTCAATATAGGATTGGAAGTCCTAGCCAGACCAGTCAGGCAAGAAAAACAAAGCGTATTCAGTTAGGAAAGGAGGAAGTCAAAATGTGTCTATTTGCCAACTACATGATTCTATATTTAGAAGACCCCGTCTCAGCCCAAAATCTCCTGAAACTGATAAGCAACTTAAGCAAAGTCTCAGGATACAAAATCAATGTGCAGAAATCACAGGCATTCCTATACACCAATAACAGACTTAAAAAGAGCCAAATCAAGAACGAACTGCCATTCACAATTGCTACAAAGAGAATAAAATACCTAGGAATACAACTAACAAGGGACACAAAGGACCTCTTCAAGGAGAACTATGAACCACTGCTCAAGGAAATAAGAAAGGACACAAGCAGATGGAAAAACATTCCACGCTTATCGTTAAGAAGAATCAATATTGTGAAAATGGCCATACTGCCCAAAGTAATGTACAGATTCAATGCCATCCCCGTCAAGCTACCAATGACCTTCTTCACAGAACTAAAAAAAACCATCTTAAACTTCCTATGGAACCAAAAGAGAGCCTGCATAGCCAAGTCAATTCTAAGCAAAAAGAACAAAGCAGGATGCTATACTACAAGGCTTCAGTAATCAAAACAGCGTGGTACTGGTACCAAAACAGAGATATAGACCAATAGAACAGAACAGAGGCCTCAGAGGCAACACCACACATCTACAACCATCTGATCTTTGACAAACCTAACAAAAATAAGCAATGTGGAAAGGAGTCCCTGCTTAATAAATGGTGTTGGGAAAACTGGCTAGCCATGTGCAGAAAACAGAAACTGGTCCCCTTCCTGACACCTTACACTAAAATTAACTCCAGGTGGATTAAAGACTTAAGCATAAGACCTAACACCCTAAAAACCCTAGTAGAAAGCCTAGTAGGCATAGGGAAGGACTTCATGATTAAAACACCAAAAGCATTGGCAGCAAAAGCCAAAATAGACAAATGGGATCTAATTAAACTCTGGAGCTTCTGTACAGTAAAAGAAACAATCATTAGAGTGAATCGGCAAACAACAGAATGGGAAAATATTTTTGGAATTTACCCATTGGACAAAGGCTAATATCCAGAATCTATAAAGAACTAAAACAAATTTACAAGATAAAAAACCCATTCAAAAGTGGGCGAAGGACCTGAACAGACACTTTTCAAAAGTAGACATATATGAGGCCAACAAACATGAAAAAATGCTCATCATCACTGGTCATTAGAGAAATGCAAATCAAAACCACATTGAGGTACCATCTTATGCCAGTTACAATTAAGATCATTAAAAAATATGGAGACAACAGATGCTGGAAAGGAAGTGGAGGAATAGGAACACTTTTAGACTGTTGGTGGGAGTTCAGCCATTGTGGAAGACAGTGTGGCACTTCCTCAAGGACCTAGAAATAGAAATTCCATTTGACCCAGCAACCCCATTACTGGGTGCATATCCAAAGGATTATAAATCATTCTATTATAAGGACATATGCACACGTATATTCATTACTGCACTGTTTACAATAGCAAAGACCTGGAACCAAACCAAATGCTCATCAATGATAGACTGGACAAGGAAAATATGGCACATACGCACCATAGAATACTATGCAGCCATAAAAAACGACAAGTTTGTATCCTTTGTAGAGACACGGATGAATCTGGAAAGCATCATTCTCAGCAACCTGACACAAGAACAGAAAAGCAAACACTGCATTTTCTCACTCATGGATGGGTGTTGAACAATGAGAACACACGGACACAGGTAGGGGAGCATCACACACTGGGGTCTCTTGCAGGAGAATAGGGGTGGGACAGCAGAGGATAGGGGGGTTGAGGAGGGATAACATGGGGAGAAATGCCAGATACAGGTGACTGGGGAATGGAGTCAGCAAACCACATTGCTGTATACGTAGCTGTGCAACAATCCTGCGTATTCTGCACATATACCCCAGAACCTAAAGTCCAATAAAAAATATATAATTTATGTATATAATATATATATATATATGTGTGTGTGTGTGTGTGTGTATTTTAAATCTTCCATGTTTATCCCTTCATTTCCTTAAACTCCTGGTAACTACTGATGCTTTTACATTCAGCATGGTTTTGCCTTTTCCATAGTCTTATATAGTTTGAATCATACAGTGTGTTTTCTTTTTTGATTGGCTTCTTCCACTTAGTAATATTCATTTAAGGTTCCTTCTTGTCTTTTTATGGTTTGATAGCTTTTTTTTTTAATGCTGAGTAACATTTCATTTTCTGTATGCACCACAGTTTATCCATTTACCTACTGAAGGTCATCATGGTTGCTTCCCAAGTTCTGGCAGTTATGCATAAAGCTGATATAAATACACTTGTACAGCTTTTCTTTGTGGATATGTTGTCTACTCATTTGGGTAAATACCAAAGAGGATGATTGCTGCTTCATATGATAATAATAAGTTTAGTTTTTTTAGAATCTGCCAAACTGTCTTCCAAAGTGGTTGTAGTATTTTGCATTCCCACCAGCAATGAATGAGTTCCTGTTGCTAATACGTTGAATTTTCATCTTTATTGAATTAAAAATATATTTAAATTTCTCTTGTGACTTACTCGGTGTCCTGTGGCGCTTCTTGGAATTTTATCATTTGTTTCCAAATAATTAGGAAATTTTTAGCTATCTTTCTGTTACTGATTTCTATTTTCATTCTGTTATTGCCATATAACATGCTTTTTATTTTAATTTTAAAAAATTTGTCAAAATTACCCAGAATATAGTCTATCTTGGTGAACATTCCATGTGCACTTGAAGAACATGTATGTTCTGCTGTGGTTGGGTCATGTATTGTTTACATGTCAGATCAATTTGAATAATAGTGTTGCTCATGTCTTCTGTATCCTGGATACAGAAATGTTGCTCAGGTCTTGTTCTCTCCAGTTCTGAGAGAGAGGGATATTGAAATTACTAGTAAAATTGTGCATTTTTCTATTTTTCCTTTTAGTTCTAGTACAGTTTTGAGTCGTGTATTTTGAAGCCTGTTGTTGAATGTGTACACATTTAATATTTTTATGTCTTCCTGGTGAATTGACCCTTTTATCCTCTATAATGCTCTCTCTTCTGTCCCTGTTAATTCTTTTTCTGAAGTCTACTCTCTAAGGCACTCTGGCTTTATTTTTATTAATATTTACATAGCATTTTTTTCAGTCTTTTGCATTTAACGTATGTATATATTTAAAATGGACTTTTTGCAGATGGTGTCTTTTTCATCAAATTTGGCAATCTGTCTTTTAATTTGGTATGTTTAAGTGATTTATGCTTAATGTAATTATTGATACTGGCTTTAGGTCTACCAGCTTACTGTTAGTTTTCTGTTGATTCCCTCTATATTTTATTCCTCTGTTTTTCCCTTTCCTAACTTCGAGATTGATCTGCTGGCTTTTTAACTCTCTTCATTTTTGTTGTTTTATTTTAGTGTTTTCTATAGTATTTACAATACACATGCATAACCTTTCATAATCTATTTTGAATTAATATTTGCTTTCTTTAAATAAAATGTAGAAATCTTAAAATATTCAAGCCCTTTTGCCTTCCCCACCAACTTTTATGTCATTATGTTTATTACATCTTCTTAAAATGGAAATGTCACCAGACATTGTTAAACTTTTTGCTTGAAAAGTCGTATTATAGGGCCAGGCCTGGTGGCTCACACCTGTAATCCCAGCACTTTGGGAGGCCCAGGTGGGCAGATCACTTGAGGTCAGGAGTTTGAGACCAGCCTGGGCAACATGGCAAAACCCTGTCTCTGCAAAAAGAAAGATATAAAAATTAGCCAGGCATAGTGATATGTGCCTGTAGTCCCAGCTACTTGGGAGGCTGAGGTGGGATGATGGCCTGAGCCCTAGAGGTGGAGGCTGCAGTGAGGCAAGCTCACACCACTGCTTGCACTGCTTGCAACAGAGCAAGACTCTGTCTCAGGGACAAAAGAAAATAAAAGAAAAAAAAGTCGTATTTTAAAGAAAGTAACAGGAGGAAAATAGTCGTATTTACCCAGATATTAACCTTCCCATTACTCTTCATTCCTGAAATTGCAGGTTTTCTTCGGATATATCCCTTTAGCCATTTTAGCATGTTTTAGAGCAATTCTGGTGGCACAAGGAATTCTCTTAGAATCCTTGATGTGATCATATCTTTACTGGAGAAAGAATCATGAATTGAGAGTTTTTTGTCTCAGCACTTCTGTCCTAAAACTGTCTTCTGGTCTCTATGGATTCTGATGAGAAATCTTTAGTTGTTCAAGTCAGCGTTCACTTATACATACTGTATCATTTTTCTCTGGCTGCTTTTAAGAATTTTTTCTTTATCTTTAGTTTCAGAAGTTTGATTGTGCCTACACATGGTTTACTTTGAAATTATTCTGTTTGCAGTTTACTCAGCTTATTGATTGTGTTAATTTATGTTTGAAAGTTTTTAGCTATTATTTTGTTAATTTTTTTTTCTAAACCAGTCTCTCCCCTCTTTTTCCACCACTCCAGTTGACAGTAAAGTTAGACATCTTGTTATTCCACAGGTCCCTGTGGCTCTGTTCCCTTTTTTCTTAGTCTTTTCTGATTGGAGATTTCTGTTCATTTGTCTTCAAGTTCACTAATACTTCACTGTGTCATCTATATTCTGCTGTTGAACTTATCCAGTGAATTTTCTATCTCAGATGATATATTTTTCAGTTTTATTATTTCTGTTTGGTTCCTATTTGTAGTTTTTCTGCTGAGAACTTGTCTCTTTCCATTCATCTTAAGTGTGTTCACCTTTACTTTTAAAGTGTTTTTCTGATAATTATAGTATCCGGAACATGTTGGGGTTGCCATCTGATTATCCTTTTCTCTCAAAAGTTGATCGTGTTTTTCTGGTTGTTCAAATGTCAAATTTAAGTTTTTTTCTGGACATTGTAAATGTTGTGTTTTGCAGGTTCTAGATATATTCAGATAGCCTGGAGAATGCCGATCTTGGGATGACTGTCTGCTAAAACAATAGCAAAAACAAAATTGGCGTTCTCCGGACTATCAGAATAGATCTAGAACCTACACAACACAACATTTACACATTTCTTGATTTTTGTGGGTGGGGTTTCTAATCTCAGTTTCAGTTTTCAAAGCCCTTGCTGTGCTGCTTTGGGTCTGTCCTTACCATGTGCAGCTTCAAGTTAAGCCCTGTACTTGTGTGGATTTATACAGGGAATGGATCCCTTTCTAACTTGATCTTTTCATGATCAATCTCCAGCTTACAGTGGCCTCTTTACCAGGTCTTCTAGTCAGAAAGTGAAGGTTTCTCAATGTTAGCTTACGCTTGTGCTACCTTTATAACCTTAGCTTCCTATTTGGGGCCCACCCTCAGAGCAGAGTTGTGGGAGAAAAGAAATAAAGAATATAGGGATTCTTGTGGTATTTTGGACTACTGGAATTTCATTCCTGGTTCTTCCAGACAGAAAGATGAGGTTTGTATAGAAGTTTCAGCTGCTGGCTCTGCCACTGCTGCTAACTCCATGACTGATGGTTCCAGTTTTGACTTCCTTCCACAATCTACATGCTTATTTTTTTTTTATTCTTCAGGTAGTTGCTTATTCAATGTTGTCTAGAATTTTTACTTGTTATCAGTGGAGTTGATTACTATCTTGGATGTATTGAATCTTTGCCTAAATTGACAGACTAGTAAATGTTGACTAATTTCTTTTTTCAGTTTAACACAAAGATTTTGCTAAATTAGGGCATAAAAATAGGCTCCTGCCCCACTAATTGGGAGGCTGAGTCCGGAGAATTGCTTGAACCCAGGAAGCAGAGGTTCCAGCCTGGGCGACGGAGCAAGACTCCATCTCAAAATACAAAAAGACGTTTTAAAAACGTATTTTGCTACCTACCTTTTCATTATTGGTTGATTTTGAGAAGTCAAAATCAATTATAGCTGGAATGCAAGGTACTTGGGTGTATTGTAAAACAGTTTTAACTACTGAATTCTACTCTAGTGGTTACAATCTTTAGTTCATGAAGGATCGTTGTTTAGTGTGAGTTTTTTTTAAAAAATCTTTTTTTTTAACAAAGGAAGAATAATCCTTTGATATAGTACTTTTCTGCATGATTTTTTTATCTTGAAGATATTGAGCAATTGCATTTGCTGTTTTAACTGTACTTTCAAACCCAATCTTTTCACTAATTTTTTTAGGGGAAAAGAGTTGGTACTGGTGCACAAAAAACAAGAAGTAAGTATCTTGATATCTTTAAGTGTATGTGGTTTGCTTTTGAAAAATCATAAAAGATCTTCTGAACTCATGTACACCACCCTGTAAATGATTTATTCAGGGCTTTCTTGGTCTTTTTTAGAACATAAATCCTTAGTAAGTTTGGTGAAGCCTTAGTAAGTTTGGTGAACACATTCTCAGAATAGTGTTTTTAAAAATTTTTTTAATCATTAGACTACCAAGAAAATGAATTACATTAAAATTTAGTTATCAAAATGGTTTTTAATTATGAAAGAGCAATAACTTGCTTTTTTTTTGTTTTTTGACGGACTTTTGCTCTTGTTGCCCGGGGCTGTAGTGCAGTGGTGCAATCTCGGCTCACTGCAACCTCCACCTTCCGGGTTGAAGCGATTCTTCTGCCTCAGCCTCCCAAGTAGCTGGGATTATAGGCAGGTCCCACCATGCCCAGCTAATTTTTTGTACTTTTAGTAGAGACAGGGTTTCTCCATGTTGGTCAGGCTGGTCTCAAACTCCCAACCTTAGGTGATTCGCCCACCTCAGCCTCCCAAAGTGCTGGGATTACAGGCATGAGCCACCGTGCCCAACCTTGCTTTTTATTACATAGAACAGATTCTAGCAGTGAATCTAATTGCTACTGTCATTTTGAATTAAAAAGCATAAACAATGCTTTGCGTTATCTGTTCAGTTCATAACTGATATGAGAATTTGTGCTGTTTCTATTAGTACCAATGCCGCTTTTTTTGAGAGGGAGTCTTGCTCTGTCGCCAGCCTGGAGTGCAGTGGCACAATCTCAGCTCACTGCAACCTTCACCTCCCAGGTCCAAGCAATTCTCCTGCCTCAGCCCCCCGAGATGGGATTACAAGCATCCACCACCACACCAACTAATTTTTGCATTTTTAGTAGAGACTGGGTTTCACCATGTTGGGCAGGATAGTCTCAATCTCCTGACCTTGTGATCCACTCTCCTTGGCCTCCCAAAGTACTGGGATTATAGGCGTGAGTCACCACGCCCAGTGATTTGTTACATTTATAATTGGAGGAAATGCTAAATTTCAGTTTGTGGTTAGTGAAAATAATAGTGTAGTTTTTCTCTTGTTCTAATTTATGACCCTCCTGAATCCTATTCATATGAGGATTCCATTTAGTTTAAGAATCTGAGAACATAGAGAGATCTTCTGTTATTTTTGGACATGAGGTGGTGATGGAAGTACCTCATCTGAGGCTTACAGCTTTAAAATGGATATGTAGTTTTTTTTGTTTGGGAGGGTTTTGTTTTGCCATAATAGTTTTATTTTAAAAAATTCCTGGATTTGCAAGTATCTAATATGTTTTTTATGTTCTCAAGTAGGAAGACTCAAAAAACCTTTCGTAAAAGTAGAAGATATCAGCCGGTAAGTATCTAAGTCCAGTCTGTGTGATTTAAGTGCAGAACTAAAGGGGAAAATTACCTAACTAATTTGGCTAGCTTGTATAGTACTGTTAGGTTCCTTTGTGTTCGATTTATATTTTACTAAAGTGCATGCGGCACAGGTTACCTAACGTAGCATGAATTCATTTGTGCTCGAAGACTAAACTTAATTTCAGTATGTTGTGGATGTCTCTGAAATAGCTGGTTTAGAAAAATCGTGAAGACATTTTTCAGTATTTAAAGTAATTCTCTGGCTAAATGCATTACCAGTACTTAAAGATTACTACTGCATTTGTGAAAAAGAAATTATTAGATGCTATTTAGAAATAGAAAATCTTAAGTATAACATCTAACACAGTTGATTTCCAAAACTCACTCTGAATTATTTTAGGATAATCGTTTTGTTGTTATTTGTTTTGATTTTTTGAGATGGAGTCTCACTCTGTCACCCAGGCTGGAGTGCAGTAGTGTAATCCCAGTTCATTGCAACCTCTGCCCCAACAAGTTCAAGCAATTTTCCTGCTTCAACCTCCCAGTTAGCTGGGATTACAGGTGCATACCACCATGCCCAGCTAATTTTTGTATTTTTAGTAGAAATGGGGTTTCACCATGTTGGCCAGGCTGGTCTCTAACTCCTGACCTCATGTGACCCTCCAGCCTTGGCCTCCCAGAGTGCTGGGATTACGGACATGAGCCACCATGCCCAGCCATATAGGATAATCTTAATGAAGACTACAGATATAAGTAAGCCTGCCATGAGAGAATTAGATTACTTTCTTTTTTCTTTCCATTTACTTATTTAGATGTGTGGTTAATTCTCTTGGGTACTCACACTGAGGTGACAAAATTGTATTGAAAACTTCTTTTTATGAAATGTGTTGCCATGAAGAAAAAAGTGCAATTGAAAAGGAGGCCCAGAGAAGACACTAGTACACGAAAGGATATCCCATGTTCATGAATTGGAAGACATAATATTGTTAAGATGTTAATACGACCCAAAGTGACCTGCAGATTCAGTGCATTCCCTACCAAAAATCAAAAGATATTTTTTGCAGAAATAATAAAAACGTATCCTTGAATTCATACAGAATCACAACAGATGCCACATACCCAAGACAGTCGTTAAAAAGAACAGCAAAGTAGGAGGTACATACTTCCTGATTTCAAAACTTACTATAATGCTACAGTAATCAGAACAATTTGGTACTGGAAAAAGGCATATAAACCAATGGAATAGAATAGAGAGCCTATAAATAAACCATCACACATACATCAAATGATTTTCAGCAATGGTATGAAGATCATTTAATGGAGAAAGGACAGTCTTTTTAACAGTGTTGAGAAAACTAGATATACACATGCAAAAGAATGGCATTAGCCTCCTACCTTCTATCATATGCAAAAATTAACTCAAAATGGACCAAAGACCTAAAATGATAAAACTCTTGGGAGAGAACATAGGGAAAAAGCTTCATGACATTGATTTTCAGTGCTTTCCTGAATATGACACCAAAAATACAGACAAAAGATAAAGTAATCAAATTGGACTATCAGAAATGTAAATTTCTGTGCCTGAAGGGATATAACAGTAAAAAGGCAACCCAAAGAATGGAAGAAGATACTGCAAGTCATAAATCTTTTTTTTTTTTTTTAACTTTCTCAGGTTGAAGAAGTCATATATCTAATAAAGGTGTTAATATTTGGAATATATAAAGAATTATAACTTGGCCACAAAAAATAACTCAATTTTAAAAATGGGCAAAGCACTGAATAGACATTTCTCCAAAGATGATACACAAATAGCCAATAAGCTTATGAAAAGATGCTCAATATTACTACTCATTAGGGAATTGCAAATCTAAACTACAGTGAGATACCACTTTACATTATTTAGGATGGCTTCTATTAAAAAGTCCACAGCAGCCAAAAAGTGAAAGTAAACCAAGCCCATCAGCAAAGGAATGGATAAACAATATGCGGAATATGTGTATACACAGTCAGTGGAATATTACTCATCCTTAAAAAGAAAAGAAATTCTGACACATGCAACATGGATAAACCTTTGGACATTATGCTAAGTGAAATAAGAGGAAAAATACTGCGTAATTCCACTCATGAAGCACCTACATTAGTCAAATAAATAGCAGGAAGTAGAATGGTGATTGTCAGGAGCTATGGAGAAAAAGGATGTTTGGGAAGTTACTGTTTGATGGGTACAGAGTTTCAGTTTTTGCAAGATGAAAATACATCATCTTGGAAAAGATGACCAATAGCAGTGATGGTACCCCACAGCATTGTGAATACTTAATCCTACTGAATTGTACACTTAAAATGGTTAAGATAGTAAATTTTATGTGTGTTTTGCCATAGTTTTAAAAATATGTAAACGTTAAAGATATTAGGCCTAGAAATTGGATTTTTGAAGGGGGAAGCCTAAATGATTTCTGTTGTTTATTTCAGATTCCACTGAATTATATGATTTTGAAATATAAAATTTTAAAATTTGTTTTCTTTCATCGTAAAGAATCTCATGTATATTGTCTTTTTATTTTTTAGACTTTATAGGCCATTTTATCTTCAGCTGACCAATATGCCTTTTATAAATTATTCTATTCAGAAGCCCTGCAGTCCATTTGATGTAGAAAAGCCATCTAGTATGCAAAAGCAAACTCAGGTGAAACTAAGGTTTGTTTGAATCTTTACTTTTAGATGGAATGTTCAGAATGTCATCTCAATTTTTCTTTATAAAGATTTGAAATAGTTTGGTTTATGCCATAGTGGTTGTTTGTGTTTGTAATTACTATTCTGATTACTTTTCCCTCTGTATATTTTTAATCTCTCTACAGTAGATTTGAATTCTAAATCTGTATAGATGGAGGTAGGGAGAGCCTTAAAATATTTGTAAATAATGAAAATGTGTAGTTTATCTTGAATGATTGAAATATTCTCAGAATATTCATTAAATCTTAGTTTGCTTCTTAACATATTATAAAGAAATATGATTAAAAGTACTTGCTGATATAAGTCTATAAATTATGCAGATTCTTTGTGTGATAGCTTAGGACAAAAAGTTTAAAAGTTATTCCTTAGGTTCAGCAGTTAATTCTTTACCATGTATTTCTGTCATCAGAATCCAAACAGATGGCGATAAATATGGTGGAACCTCAGTTCAACTCCAGTTGAAAGAAAAGAAGAAAAAAGGATATTGTGAATGTTGCTTGCAGAAATATGAGGATCTAGAAACTGTAAATGTTATTTTATATTTTGGGAGCTTTTTTCAAAAACTGTAATACTTTTGTTTTAAATTTTAGTGTGTTCTGATGGAGATTTTTTACATTTTAAGAACTCAAGGGGGAAAATGAGTACTGAAAATTACTTTTATTCAACAAATACTGAGCACCTACTACATGCTGATCACTACTTAGGCAAACAGCATTGAACAAAACAGACTTAATTTCTTACCCTTGTGAAGATTATATTCTCTGGGATGAGGGTTGGGTAGGGGTGGAGATAATAAAAAGGATAGAGAGAATATTAGATCAGTGCTATGAAAAAACATAACAACATAGGAATGGGCATGTTGATATTTAGCCTAGACAAGGAACACCTAACTGATGAGGTGACGTTTGAGATCTGAGAGAAATGAAGTAATGAGACCTGGATATTGAGATAAGCAAGTGCAAAAGTCCCAATTTAAAAAGACTGATGAGATCAAGGAATAGATATTGGTGGTCCAGACTAAGTGGTAATAGAAATGCTGAAACATGGTCAGATTGTGGATATGTTTTAAAGGTGGGACCAAGAAGATTTGCCAGTGGATTGGACGTTGCAAGCAAGAGAAAATGGTAGTACCAGTGGTTACTATAGGATTTTGAACCTGAACAGTTTTTAAAAAGGCCTTATTTATAATGGGAAGAGAAGAGTTGAAAGAAGTAAAGACAGTTCATTGAGGTAGCAGAAAGAAATGGAAGAGTTGGAAAGGGTATATATGGGGGAACTATTATAGTTTGTAAACTGATTAAAAGAGCAACAGCTATGGATTCAAGCTGCCCAGGTTTGAATGCTGGCTTCCTGTCTGTGTGACCTTGGACAGTGTTTGACACATAGTAAGTACTTATTGTTAGCTGTTATTTGAATTATTTTTTAAGTAGTAGGTAGGTTTTTTTTGGTGTTTGGTTTGGTTTTGGTAAAAGATGGAGGGAAAGTTAAGGAGAAAGAATAATACTTGAACATACCTGTCTTCCGACTCTGAATTGAAGTTTTTTATAAACCAAAATATATTAGTGTTTTGTGTCAGTTTTGTGGTTGATTTTTGCAATAAATGAGAAAACTATAGTTAGTCTAAAATTGCTTTTAATCAGAAGCTAAAGTATCTCAGAAATATTTTCCCTTCCTGAAAATCATTTTAAAAATTAAAATTACAGGTTGGTCCAGAAGTTTTACTTTGCTGGTATAGCAACAATATAATCTGGAATGGATACTTAATTTGGTGCTCAGAAAATGTCGAGGCTGAAAAATGAAAAAAATATTCACAGGTTGCCACAAAGAAGGAAAATTAGTGAAAGCAGATGTTGGGATTAGAGGTTGGGATTGAAATATAAGATCATGGTTTTACGGTTTTCATTTGTATATTTCTAAGTTGCTAAGAGTAAAGAAATATTTTTTGAGTGTTAGATTTCACAGTGATTCAATTCCACTTGTATCAGGGGATTCAATTAACAAATATTTTTGAGTACTGGAGATAAAGCAACAAATAAGGTGGACATCCTTACCCTTATACACCTTACAGTCTGGCAAAGTACATAAATAGAAAATATGTATTTGCAAATGTGATGACTGTCACAAAAGTAAAGTATGAAGTGCAATGAGAATAAATAATGAGGTTACTTAAAGAAGACTGAGGGTCCCAAAAGGCTCAGCTGAGTACAAGTGACTTCTAAATTAAGACTTTAAGGATGAGTAAGAAGAACTTAATGGAAATTAGAGGGGAACTAAATAAAAGTTGGAAATTTTTCCTTCCTAGAACATTGGTAGACTGAATCAGAGCTTATAAATTTGATGTTTCCTTTTGAACTTTAATAATTGCTCATTTTTATTACTGGGCATATATAATTTGTGTATGGTAAAGCTTGCAAGTAAGGAAGAAATACATGTATATTCTAGGATGCATTGTGTTTTTTGAGACCAGTGGAGATGTTTTTAGAAATGTAATCAAATCATCAAAATGTAAAACTGCATGAAACTAGGGATACAGAAATTAGATCTTTCTTGATCATCTGGAGGCAAGCTTCTAAGTACAATTCCCTGATCAGCTGGTAGACAAATGATAGAGTTGGGCTGAAGATTCCACCTATTCGAAAGGAACTTTGTTTCCTGTGAATCTTATCTCACTATGCTGTGAACATGTTTACTTTTGGTTTTGACCTATTTTTTTTTTAATAGAGTCTTGCTCTCTCACCTAGGCTGGAGTACAGTGGCTCAATTTCAGCTCACTGTAACTGCCACCTGGGTTCCAGAGGTTCTCCTGCCTGAGCACCCCCCATAGCTGGGAATACATGCATGGGCCACCATGCCTGGCTAATTTTTGTATTTTTATTAGTGACAGGATTTCACCATGTTGGCCAGGCTGGTCTCAAAACTCTTGACTTCAGGTGATCTGCCCTCCTTGGCCTCCCAGAGTGCTGGGATCACAGGCGTGAGCCACCGCACCTGGCGGTTTTGACTGTTCTTAAGAATAAGAGAATAACTTCTGTATACTCTGTTATGAGCACTGGGTAATTGAAATCATTTCTTTTGTTGTTCATTCTCAAATGTGTTCTTCAATTATGAATCTTGGCTTTTTTAATACTTCAAAGTACTTAATGTGGTTCCTGTGTTTAATCTACTTTCTGGATTCTTGTATGTTAACTTACATTTCATTAATTTTCTATAAGTCCTGCCTTACTTAGTGGTAACTGCCAAAAGACAAAGTAATGTTTTCCAAAATGTTACTGTTGTATCTCTCCATCTGTATCTTCTTTTTTTTTGAGATGGAGTCTTGCTTTGTTGCCCAGGCTAGAGTGCAGTGGTGCCATCTCAGCTCACTGCAACCTCTGCCTCCCGGGTTTAAGCGATTCCCCTGCTTCAGCCTTCTGAGTAGCTGGTACTACAGGCACGTGCCACCACACCTGGCTGATTTTTTTTTTTGTTTTTGTATTTTTAGTAGAGGCAGGGTTTCACCATGTTGGCCAAGCTGGTCTTGAACTCCTGACCTCAGGTGATTTGCTAGCCTCGGCCTCCCAAAGTGCTGAGATTACAGTCATGAGCCACTGTGCCCAACCTGTGTCTTTGTTTTCTGACATAGTTCATTCTTTTCAGTTCCATTGTAGCTACAATTTAGTACTTGTCTTTTCTCACTAAAAACTAAAAACCAAAGTAGTTTTACTGGTTTCTCAGAAGTGACTTTTATTTTATTTTAAACATCTTTTGAAGTCAGTAAAGATACTATTTTTGGAGTAGTGGGGCTTATTGGAAACCTAATTTTGGGGACATGAGAATGTTAAAAAACCTTAATAAAAAGGCATCTCTTGGTTTTAATATACAGTTTTTAAATATATGTTTTTAATTTTGTTTTAGCACCTTCTAAGCGAGCAACACAGAAACTTTGCACAGAGTAACCAGTATCAAGTTGTTGATGATATTGTATCTAAGTTAGTTTTTGACTTTGTGGAATATGAAAAGGACACACCTAAAAAGAAAAGGTAATTAGTATTATCAACCTAAGTTTTAAATTCTACTAGAAGGCTGGGTGTAGTGGCTTATGCTTATAATCCCAGCACTTTGGGAGGATCACCTGAGGTCAGGAGTTGGAGATCAGCCTGGCCAACATGGTGAAACCCTGTCTCTACTTAAAAAAAAAAAAAACAGAAATTAGCCATGTGTGGTGGTACACACCTGTAATCCCAGCTACTTGGGAGGCTGAGGCAGGAGAATCGCTTGAATCTGGGAGATAGAGGTTGCAGTGAGCCAAGCAAGATTGTGCCGCTGCACTCCAGTCTGGGTGACAGTGAGACGCCATCTCAAAAGTAAATACATACATAAATAAAATAAATTATACTAGAATATTAAACTATTTTATTAAACTAAAAATAAACACAGTATACCTGTTCTTCGAAGGAATATGTATTTTCAGAATGTAAATATAGTTAAAAACAAGTAGCTTCTTCCCTTCCGTTTTTCCCTACTATCAAAGATGCTTACCTTAGACTACTTTTAGTTCCATTCTTTTAAGTTTTCTTTTTATCTAAAATTTTTCCTTTTTTAAATTTTTTGTTTTATTTTGAGACAGAGTCTTGCAGTATCACCCAGGCTGGACTGCTGTTCCATTCTCTCGGCTCACTACAACTTCTGCCTCCCAGGTACAAGAGATTCACGTGTCTCAGCCTCCTGAGTAGTTGGGATTACAGGCATGTGCCACTACACCCCACTAATTAGTCTCATTCTTGCCATTGTAGTTTAGCAGGAGTTGATAGACTTTTCCCGTAAAAAGCTAGGTATTTGATATTTTAGGTTTTGTGACCCATAAGATCTCTGTTGCAACTAATTAGCTTTTTTATTGTACAGTGGATATGGATATGGCTGTATTTCCATACAATTTTATTTGGAAAAATAGACTGAAGTCTAGATTTTGGCAACAGACTATATAGTTCATCAACTCCTGTTGTAGAACCATAAAGTTTACCATTTATCCAGACTAAAAAGTTTTATCAAACTTTTAGGTAATATTAAGGAGTTTTAAGAAACCTTCCTCCACTTGCCTCTTAGGTCTTTATACTTTCACAAAATATCTTTACCTAACCTTTATGATGGGTATATTTACTGAAGATACTGACAGGACTTTTAAGTGTGAATACAGTACTGCCCAGTGTACACTGACTGTGTACAGACAAATATTATCCTGATTAGATTATTCCCATAAACTTAAAAAGAAATGCTTTTGTGTGGATTTACTCTAGAGGTGGTGATAACTCATTAAGTTAGTTTTTATTTTTAGACTACTCTTACTTAAGGCATAAAGAAGATTAGAAATGTGATACCAAGTTACAGCTTCTGAAAATTAACTAGAAAGTTTTTTGACTTCAGGTAGAAGAGTTCTTAAATCCCATATTTCTGTGACATTCAGAATAGTTTCATGACTGACTTAATATGGATTTGAAGAGGAGTTATATTTCCAACTATTAAAATTATGTGAGCTACTGTGGCTGGGCGCAGTGGCTCACACGTGTAGTCCTGGCGCTTTGAGAGGCCGAGGCGGGCAGATTACCTGAGGCCAAGAGTTCCAGACCAGCTTGGCCAACATGGTGAAAGCCCATCTCTACTGAAAAAAAATTAGTGGTGACACATGCTTGTAATCCCAGCTATTCAGGAGTCTGAGGCACAAAAATCACTTGAACCTGAGAAGTGGAGGTTGCAGTGAGCTGAGATCAGGCCGCTGCACTCTAGCCTGGGTTACAGAGATACTCTTTCTCAAAAAAACAAAACAAACCAAAACTACGTGGGCTACTCTAAAAATTTATAATTCTCTAAAAACTCAGTCTGCAGCAAAATTCTAAACTAGTAATTAATGATTATAAGTTATAAACTGGTTGTTCCTTGTCTTATTTTTATGTGCACTAATTTTACTTCTGTGGGCAAGTCTCCTAAACATCTTGGACTGAAAAGCCATGTTAGATTAGTTTTCATTTTTTTACATTTTTTTATTGCCTGTTTGTTGAAAGAGAATTGTAAGTGTATAAACAAGATAAGTATAAAAGAACATTCTGGTTGAAGGGGCAGGAACAATTGTATATTTCTCACAGTTAATCTGTGACATGCGGAGCATAAAATGTAATTGGTGAGCTATTAACTTTTTCTCTAATTGTATGTTATTTAGGGTTGTCTAATACAAACTGTTATTTCAGGGATATCAAGATGCTCCACGAAGAAAAGAATTTTAGGTCAAATATGTGTGAAGCTTAGTTACAACTTTGTCATCTTTGAAAGTATAAAGATACTGAGTTGCTAGCTCACTTGGATATTAGATATTCTTAAATGTAAATTTAAAATATATGTTTTTGCCATAGATTTCCCGGTAAATACTTATTCTCCACATTGCCAAGTAAAATGAAGAGTAAAATGTGTGTTAATATAATTCAAAGCACAGAAGTTACAAAAGTGTTCAGAATAATGACAGCAAAATTAGGAGCAGGCTCAAATCCCTTTACTATTATCTTTCTTTCGTTTACAGGGTTATAGTAATTTTAAATGCCAAAATTCAGGATATTGGTTATCTCTGGGAGGGAGGCAAAGAATGTAGAAGATATGAGAGATACACTAGAGTTTTCACCTACATATTAAAAGTTGTATTACTTTAAAAACAGCTCAAGTAAATTTGGCAAAATGTTAAGATGATTGTATTTTTTGTAATATTTTCTAAGTTAAATAGGCTTCTTAAAGATTATACAATGTTTTTACTAATTTAATTTCTAACTAAGGAATTTGTTTTGATAGCAATGATTTTAATATTTTTCTTTTATTTTCCTATAAAGAATAAAATACAGTGTTGGATCCCTTTCTCCTGTTTCTGCAAATGCCCTGAAAAAGACTGAACCAAAAGAAAAAGTGAAATTGCAACATACTTCTCAGAAAGATTGCCGGAACGATGATATACAGGCAATGGAGCAGAATTTCTTGTATAGAGAGACCCAGGAAACTGAAAAAAAGCTTGTGTTTATTTCAGAGCCCAACCCCCACCCTTCAAATGAATTGAGAGGGCTTAATGAGAAAACGACCAATAAATGTTCTATGTTAAATACAGCTGAAAATGACATAAGACAGAATTTTACACAGCTACCTCTACATAAAAACAAACAGGAATTCATTCTTGACATTTCTGAAGACACATCAAGTGAAAATGACTTGACAGTACTAGGGGTAGATCATGATCAATGTAATGTACAGGCATTTGCACATGTTTCTGACTTCAATACAGATAGTGCATCTCAACCAAAACAAAACTCAGATACTTTACTTTTTCAAGCAAAGGATCTCAAGGAAAAGGGCCTTCATTCAATATTTGCTCATGATTCTTGTCTGATAACAATAAACCGTTCACAAGAGCACCTAACTGTTCAGGCAAAGGCTCCATCCCATACTTCTCCTGAGGAACCCAATAAATGTGACATCAAGAATACGGATAGTTTACCTTCTGGTAAAATACATCGAAAAGTGAAAATATTATTAGGACAAAATAGAAAAGAAAATCAGGAACCAAATGCTGAATTTGATAAAGGAACTGAATTTATTATCCAAGAAGAAAACAGAATTTGTAGTTCACCAGTACAGTCTTTGCTAGACTTGTTTCAGACTAGTGAAGAGAAATCAGAATTTTTGGGTTTCACAAGCGACACTGAAAACAGTAGTATATGCAATGTTTTAGATATTTGGGAAGAGGAAAATTCAAATAATTTGTTGACAATGTTTTTCTCTTCACCTTCAACTTCTACATTTACTGGCTTTTAGACTTTAAAAAATGCACTTTTTTCAGAAGTGATAAGGATCATATTCTTGAAATTTTTGTAAGTATGTATGGAAGTTCTTAGGATTCTTTTTTTAACCAACTGTTTATAGAACCAAATGTAAATATTAAAAAGTAATGTTTGCAGTATTCTACAGAATTGAATGCCTGTTACAGAAAAATTACAGAATAAACTTGTGACTGGTGTTTTGTGTAATATGTATGTTCACAATTGTTTCCTGAGAATTACAGTGAATAATAATTTGCTTTGTCACTGAAAACCAGTACCAAGTGAAATTTGGCGAATATCAAATTTAACATTATACATTTGGATATTCTAGTTGTGTCTGTTGAAATTTAAAAAGATTCTCAACATATCATGACATTGTCTTAAAAATCCTAAATTCCATACAGAATAAGAAATACATTTCTTTGTTTGAAATCTGGAAATCATCAGAAATATCGACACTTGAGGATCACTGGTGGACTATGCTAGTATTTTGGGGCTGAGTAATTATGTGTAGGGCTAACTAGAGGTTGTGAAGGAAAGACTTAACCAGGCTACCAAATGGAATATTTATCTGCTATTTTTAATTATTTACTTTGTAAATAACTTTGAGAATATTCCAAAGTTGACTCTGCCCCCTAATTTGGTAAGAAATGAAAGAAAGGAATGACATTGAATTATAGATACAATTTTGAAATATAGACAAGGATTTCCTTGATTGGGCACTTACTGATAAAATTTGAAGAAGAGAAAATTTAAATAGAAGAAATTTCTATTTGAATCTGGAGATAAGGCATCTATTTGCCTTTGAGCATGTTCTTGTAGAAGTAAGACTACCATCAGTGACATTCAGTTGCCGCTACTGCATGGTACATGAATATATTGTCACTAAAAATTAAGTTGGGTTACTAGTCTTAATTTTTTGAAATACATGGTTCTCAGTATAGGGGCTAGTTCATATACTTTTCCTGCACATATTATTTTCACCATTTGGACAATATCAATGCATACTGGCTTTTTAACAGCTTTATTTTTCATACCAATACCTTAAGTAGGCTCAATGAAAGAGTTTACAGTGCATACAAGCAAACCTTGTTTTAGTTGTAAATTATTGTTGCATTTTCTGTCACAAATACATGTATGTTATGTGTAAATATAAAGTTTCATAGACAACCTTTGAAAAATCTAAATGGAACTTGCAAAATTATTTGCAGATTTCTCTTCAATTATTCTCCAAATTTTCTAAATAATTAAAAGATATGCAGACTCACTCTATGATCCTTTAAGAGTAACAGTGTCTTTGATTTGCAGTGGTACTCTTTACCCCACAATTGCTTGGCATCATTTTGCATTATGTTGTATTTACTGAGGAGAAAAAGTTTGAACTCTCCAGTAGTTAAAGTTGTTAAACTATTTTGACACTTTGAATATTGGACTTTTAGTTAGAACACCACATGGTCTTTATAAGTATTCAGCTTTTTTCAAGTGCTTAAATTTCAGTTTATTTGCAATAATGCTATAAATTGTAGTAGGACCACATAGAGTTTGTATGGATTGTGCTATGCAGGTTATCTGCAGCAAGTAATGTGTCCTGGCAATGAGGGTGCATCTTCCTAGAGGTAGGAGTACTTTTTCCTGGTTTTTACCAAGGCTGCTTTGCTGTTTTTGTTGTTGTTTTTTGATAGTAGGTCTCTCTCTTCTCCAGGTCTGTTTACCAGGGTGCAATCAGCTCATTGTGGCCTCAGACTCTTGGGCTTAGCCAGGCACAGGGGCTTATGCCTGTAATCCCAACACTTTGGGAAGCTGAAACAGGAGGATCACTTGTGATCAGGAGTTCAAGGTCAGCCTGGGCAGCATAGCTAAACTTTACTTTTACAAAAAAAAAAAAAAAAGGGTATGGTGGCAAATGCCTGTAGCCCCAGCTACTCAGGTGGTTGACATGAGAAGATTACTTGGCTTGAGCCCAGTTTTTCTTTTCTTTTCTTTTCTTTTGGAGAGATGGGTTTTTGGTGTGTTGCCCAGGCTGGTCTCCTAACACCTAATCACAAGTGATTCTCTTTTTTGCTTTTAATTCTCTAACAGCACTTATGATTTAATTCCCTGATTTGTTCACAAAAGGACACTTAATCTTTAATGTAGCAAGGTATCTTGAAAAATAGAAATCTTCAGAGATCATCAGCAGGGTAGACAGGAAACTTGGTTTGCTTGATAGAAAGTGACCTGCATTACCAAAAGTGTCCAGACAAAGAAAAATCTCCAGCAAGCATGGGTAAGTAGAATTCTGTGACTTCAAGAGTACCAAAGTTAAAAGATGTTAGAGGAGAAAAGAAGACACCCTAATTAACTTTCATCTAAAGGTAACAGGTAGTACAGCATTCAAAATTGATGATTCCATATTTCTAAGGGTAGCCAGAACAACAGTGAAGACTGATCCTGTGACTCAAAAATGTTTATTTTTCTAAGATGACAAGTACACAATTGTAGCAAAAGATGTATTTAACAAAAATCATTATCTCAAATGGCTTTTGAAGCCAGTGACTTCTTTGCATGCATGGTTTAGTGTTATATCTAATACTAGAATAATTTTTGGAACCATATCTAGATGCTTTTAACATTTGTAATTTGTAGAGAACCCTAATGGATGGGCAAGCAAAATATATACATTTAAAAGAGGAATAGAAAACAATTTTATGTGTAAAACTTTGACCAAAAACCATTGAATTTGAAACCTTATTTCTGGAAATGTAGGATTATTCTGTTATCAGATAAAATTTGGGAGTTTTTTTTTAAAGCACTTAGTTGCTAGGATGATGTGTAGTTCATTCTGCCATCTGAAGGATATATTAAAATACTCCAGGTTAATAAATGTTATATTTATTTAAATGTTACTAGTTTCTATAAATGCAGGTTTGATTGTGAGACTAAAGAAAGTTTTGTTACATATCAATAAAAAATCATTCCAGTGCTGTTTCATTAATAAAGTGAAAGGTAAGAATGATAGGCCTCTTCTATAGAAGATGGAAAGGTTTTTAAGTATAAAAATGAATGTAAACTAAACCTCAATTTTAAAACCATGAGTTTGCCAAGAAAAAAAGATCTAAAACAATGCCACAGAGTAGTTTGCTCAAGAGATTAATTGGATCCAAATTACTCTAGATAACAACCACTATGGACTTGCCTGTATTAAAATTGTACTATGACAAATAATATACATGAGCCATGTGCTATGATTACATTATTTGTCATGAGAGGTGTCAGAGACTGGAGAGGAAGAATGGCTTAGTACAAAGACAAATGAAAGGGCCATTTAATCTTTTAACTGCATTAGTTCTAGGAAATATCAGAACTTAGGTCTTGCTAACAATATTTTTAATTAGGCAGTATTTAAGGAAAGTAGCCTCTTTAAAATCCCATAGCAAAAATAAAATAAAATCTAGGGACTCTGGGCAATTAAAGAGGCAAAAATAATTTGTCAGCCAAAAGTAATCCTCTACAAGGAAAAGGTATGCCAATTTTGAATACTGAGATAGCATAAGGAAAAAAAAAAGCTAAAACACAAATAATCCTCAGCCATACTTATTGAAGAATCTAACCAATTCCTTCATGAGAAGTCAAAATTATCAACATCCATGTATATTATTTGTAGTTTGTTTTACTTGATTATGCTCAAATGTACAGTAGCATTTAGCTTTTGCACTATAGTATAAGATCAGTTGTCTTCAGTTCTGTTGACTTCCTCAAATCTCAGGATATTGGGAATAGGTGAATTCCAATTCCAATTATGGTCCAATTATGAAATTTAATAAAACCAAGAAGGCAGTATCTATAGAAATTTCTTTTAACAAAGCTTTGTTTTGGTTTTAAAAATCACTGACCACATGCTCCAATGTATGTGTGTGTTGTATAACATGTATGCTACTCTACTAATACATATTTAAATGATTTTTTCTTTAAAGACAGAGTCTCGCTTTGTCACCCAGGCTGGAGTGCAGCGGCACAATCTCTGCTCACTGCAAACTCTGCCTCCCAGGCTCAAGGGATTCTCATGCCTCAGCCTTCCAAGTAGCTTGGATTAGCAGGTATGCGTCACCATGCCCACCTAATTTTTAAGGGATAAAATATATGCAACATTTCACTAATAATACTGATACCTTTTTGCTCTCACCAAAAATGCCATTATAATATTTGACCAAGAGTTAAAGGAACTAATTAAAGTAACTAGCTGGCAGGTCTTTTATGTTTTCTCATTCGAAAATGTTTATGATTTAATATTTGGAAAATTCAGGGTTTTTTGTTTGGGGGTTTTGTTTGATTGTTGTTTTCTGTTATTATTGTTTTGTTTTGTTTTTGAGACAGAGGCTGCTCTATCACCCAGGCTGGAGTATAGTGGTGCAATCTCAGCTCAGCATGCATCACCACACCTGGCTAATTTTTGTATTTTTAGTATAGACAGGGTTTTCCATGTTGGTCAGGCTGGTCTCGAACTCCTGGCCTCAGGTTATCCGCCTGCCTCAGCTTCCCAAAGTGATAGGATTATAGACGTTCACCACTGCGCCCAGTCGAAAATTTAATTATTTCAATACTCGGTTTTTATGGTTGTCATAACTCAAACAAAAGCACATAAATACCTGGATCCTAAAGGAAGAACTACATTCTTAGCTCCATTTGCTAAATCATAATACTAATTTTTCAGTCTAGTTCCCCAAGAATGCCAAATATTCATTGAAATCTAGTTAGTAAGCTTTCATATGCCTGAGATTAATCAGTTTTCAGTTAGAAGGTCTTTTGGAAGATTTTTAAACAGGATAGAAAATTCCATTTATAAGTATGAGCGTTCTTACAAGTGACATGTATTTTCAGTAATAAACTTAGGTAACCAATGGAAGCATTTCAGAATATTTATTTTCAAAAGTTCTCACTATGTTATGACCATTTCAAACTTTATGACCATTTCAAAAACAGTTTGTTCACATATTGTTAACATTTAACTTGAAGGGATAAATTGAATGGTTTGGTGCTCTCCTACCCAAAACTTGTGAGGCTCTCAAAACCATATTAGGTACCCCTCATAGTAGTCCCATAAGATACTTTCTTTACCCTGTTTTAGCACTTTCAAGAGTGTAAAAACTGAAGTGACAATCACAAAAGCCTATAAAAAGTCACACCATGAAGGCCTCATGGTATGACTTTTGGGTTCCTGCAGGAGACAGACTGAGATGAAATTTGGTATGCAGATGTTTTCTTTTTTGTTTCTTTTGTTTTTGACAGAGTCTTGCTCTATCACCAGGCTGGAATGCTGTGGCACGATCTCGGCTCACTGCAGCCTCTGCCTCCCTGGTTCAACCGTTTCTCCTGTTTCAGCCTCCTGAGGAGCTGGGACTACAGGCAGGAGCCACCACACCCAGCTAATTTTTGTATTTTCAGTAGAGACGGGTTTCAGCATGTTGGCCAAGATGGTCTCCATCTCTTGGCCTTGTGATCCACCCTCCTTGGCCTCCCAAAGTGCTGGCATTACAGGCGTGAGCCACCACTGCACCTGGCCAAAATGTGCTATGCAAATGTTTCTAAGGGGTTCCTTTGGACGTCAGTTGACCCCACAGGAAGCTTTTCATAGTTGCTAGGTGAAGATGGCCGATCAGTCATTTGAGTATGGGTCACTCTAGGAAGGAGCATGATTGTCAGCAATGAGGCTCTAAGCTGGCACAATCCCTGAAGGAGCTGACAGTAGTAGTTGAAAGCTGTTTATTGTCAGTACTTCCAGCATTTGGGGCAACAAGTTATTGAAGAGGGATCAAGATCAATTACCCTACATAGTGACTCTGTGGCATAGGGAACACAAAATGACCAGGTGGTAGTTGCAGCTTTTAAGTCAACAGGAGTCGCTGAGGTAGGAAACATATTCAAGAGAGTCAAACAAGTAGTGGCAAGCAGGTTCACTTCTGTTCCACTCATGGGTTGCCAGTATATATTATTTTGTGGGGGCATAGCATCATAAATACATTTTGAACCCAAACTGTATTCTACATCTTAAATGATACCGTATTCTCAAGAATATCACCTCAAGCTAATGTTACTTAACAAGCCCTTCAATACTCCATCAGGCAACCTCTAGTTAATTCAATATACAATAAGACCTGTGGATTGCACGATCATGAGCCTACCCCCTTTGCCTCCTTTGCTGTAAAGGCAATCCCCTGGTCTGACACAAAGTTATATATGATGCCATGCCAGTGAAACTCTGTAAGTCTTAAAAATGCAATGTGAACAATAACAAAACTCAGACCTGGCATGTCTATTACTATGCCCAGTATAATCAACTAACCACTTTGTGCCTCGTTTCTGATGGTTTGGACATCTGACAGTGACAAAAACCCTAGTTCTGCTTTGGTGAATAGGAACCTATGCTATGAAGCTCAGAAATAATTCCCATCACTGCCCACCGTGACTTTTCTCATATACCCATTATGCCAGCATCAGGGTGGTACTAAAATGCAATATGAGGATGCCCACACTTTATGCCCACTCCCATATGTCACATGCCTCTGTACATTGTACTGAATCTTTAATCTTTCTCTTCCCGAGCCCCTTAATAGCCAGTGCAAGTTATTTCTCACTGCCCAAGACTGTACATATATTTTAAGCCCTGCTTACTTACCTTTTCATACAAAAGCGATGACCAGGTATTCCACTTAAAATTCTGCCCTTTGCAAGATTTTTCCCTGTGACTGGCTTTTAGTACCACCACTGAGTAGCCATATGGCAGTTGCCATCTATTTTCATCTTCAAGCCACAGAAGCAACCCATCCATTAACCAAATTTGGGCTTTTCCTCATTTTTCAGCTGGTCTAAGGGATGACTGATACATCTGTAGGTGTGACCTGAGGGATAGGCATTGATACAACAACAAATGATATGGGGCGGCCAGCTGCCTGTTTATGCAACTTCCTTGAGCTCTCTGGTCCTGCTCTTGCTCAATCCTGAATAAACCAATTCCATTTTACAATGGATTGTTGCTGCATCTGCCTAGTGTTATGACTTGGAAGGTCTTATAAAACCCCAGCTCATGAAGGATAGTGTTAACCACATGGTGGGTTTTGCCCCATGGTCAGGTGTTCCATCTCTCATACATCATCATCTTATACAACAAAATATTTTTGCTTTTCAAAAAGTGTGTGACTCTCCATTAAAGAGGGACTGGCCTTTTCTAAAATCCCTAGTTTCTGGGCTGTGATTGCTTTTCTGTGGGCAGGGAAGTTGCCATAAATTCCTCACAGCATCTTTTCCTACCACTAAATCCAGAATCTTTGAACCTGCCTGATCATATGGCTGCAGAGCCCTTTTCTCCCTGGAAGCTCCATTCACAGTTGGAAGCATTTTTTGCCATTGGGTTGAAGCAGTATTCCCATTTGGAACTGACTGCCTTCAGAATCTGAAGAGGAGTAGCCGACATTATGCTTCCTTCATGTTTGGAAAGTTCGGTAGGCAGCAATTTGTCTTTTACTTTGGATAGGATTTACCAGCATGCCCCTGACCAGTGGAACCCTGAAAATGTTACTAACAGGTTCCTGAATCTCTCACCCTATGGAGAACATGTGTCTTATCAAAGTGTCCAATGTACTAGCAATTTCTTGCTCATCTTATTTGATAAATATTATCAATATAAAGGGTTAATATAATTGCCATGGCATCCAGATGGTCTAGATTCTTCAAATTATAACAAAGGACAAGAAAGTTTAAATAGTCCTGCAATAAGACTGTAAAAATATATACTGTAATCTTTTCCCTGTGAATACAAACTATTTCTGATTTCTTTTTTCTGTTAGAAATGGAAAATTATGCATCTGTACAACCAATGGCTGCACATCATGCACCTGGTGCCACGTTCATTTGCAACAGAAAATATATATGGCACTCCAACTGAAATTGAGACTACTATTTAGTGCAGTTTCTGGTGGTCTACTCATTTTTTATAATTCATATGCATATAATGGAAATCAATCATTCTTGTATCTTTTAGACATTTAACAGTGGCACTAATTTCCTCCACCAACAGCGTCCAGTTAAGACATTGTTTTTGATGTATTATTTTGGCTAGAGAGGAGAAGAGTTTCGGGGTTCCCGCTTGGTCTTTTCCAATATATAGGTCTTACTCTATAAGCCAGGGGCACAGTATGAGGGACTGTATGAAGTACTAAGAATTTCTCTTCCAAAAATACATTCAGAGACTAGACAAATGACACAGGTAACTCACTATCAGCCAAACCTTGGCCAGGACATCATTTGTTACATGGCTCTCATATGCCCTCTCTACAATAGGTGCTTTAGGTCCCATGTATCAATGTCAATTCAGACCTTGTGTCTGACAAATATCTGGGTAGTCCCCTTTCCCCAGTGCATAGCTACCCGAATAAATGGAGATGGGTACCTTTGGGGAAGGACTAGGAAATATTTACCATGTGTAGTTAAAATGTGTTGCAGGATCTTTCTCCTGGAGTCATGACCTCTTCTTTAGTCAGTGGTTTCAGCATTGAAAAATTGACCTAAATCTGGAAACAGAACAAGAGATGATGACTTTTTACTGGAACAATTGCCCTTAGCCTCCTGAGGCTGATTGATGGTACATATTGAATGATGACCTGATTGGCTGTCCATCCATTTTGCTTCTAAAGGTGCTATGTTCCAATAACCAACTCCATAACTCTCAGAGCATTCAGGCCGCCTCTGGCTCCCCCTTCAACATTGCCACTTACTATGATAATTATGTCCACATATCTTCCGATACTTGAATGGCACCATCTAGTCTTTATTGTTTCAGGTCTTATCAACCCCACTGCTATTAGCCTATTTCTATAATGGCCTTACCTGCCATCAGTTCTGGCACACCGAGGAGAATCACAACTGCATATTTTAGTACTATTGTTGACCTTTCTTCTAGGGCATTCTTTATGGCCTTGGTTTTAAATAGTATACCTTCAGGAACCTTTCATGGCATATAATGACCCAGTGGGTTTTTGGATCTTGTATGTATTTATTTATTTTATTTTATTGTATGTATGTATGTATGTATGTATTTGGAGATGTAGTTTTGCTCTTGCCCAGGCTGGAGTGCAATGGCACAACCTTGGCTCACTGCAACCTCCGCCTCCCAGATTCAAGTGATTCTACTGTCTCAGCCTCCCGAGTAGCTGGGATTATAGGCATGCGCCACCACACTCAGCTAATTTTTGTATTTTAGTAGAGATGGGGTTTCTTCATGCTGGCCAGACTGGTCTTGAACTCCTGACTCCCAAGTGACCTGCCTGCCTCAGCCTCCCAAAGTGCTGGGATTACAGGTGTGAGCCAACCCACCCAGCCCCGGGTCTTAATATAGTATATTCACTCAAGTATGTCCACCACTCTTTCTCTACCATCTGCCATGGAAATGTGGCAGTTTTATTTCTCTTAGCATGAGCCATTGATTCTTATATACCATCAACAAGTTCATAGTATATCCTGGGCTGTAGGGAGCTGGGGTAGCACACCCCTCCAGGGGGATCAGCAGCAAGGCTGCTGTGAACTTTGGTTGAACTTCAGGGAAGTGAAACCACAGTAGGAAGATGTGTATGTCTTGGAGAAGAACAGATGGGCCTAGAAAGATAACCAGCTTTCGCTGACCTTGCTGCAAGATAGTTTTTAGCTGAAGGATGTTCAGATTAGAACTGAACAGTGTTCTAAGGAACTGCACCCTCCCTCTGCTACGTGCTTTGTGAACATATAAAATAAAGTACACTGAGACAGGTCGAGGCCGGAGAGAGTGACATCCTCACCTCCTAGACTGCCTGGCCCAGCTTTCTGCATGTCTGTGTCTATGTCTTTTCTAATCCCCCGTCATTCCCTCTTAGGTCCTTGAATCCTTGTGCAGTGCAGGATGCAGCACATGCCAGACTGGGCTTCTTGTCAGGATGTTAAATCCTTTGTCCCTCTCAGTAGTCCTCCCAAATCAGTAACTCTCCTTTCTCTAACTTGTTTGCAAATCCCCTTGATCAAGTATCCTCAAAATTTAGTACCACATTCACCAAAGTAGACATATTCTGAGTCATAAAAGGAAGGTTAAAACATTTAAAATAATAGAAATTATAGAAAATATATTCTCAGACCACAGTGGAATTAAACTAGAAACAAATAATAGATATCTAGAAAGCCCCAGGTAGTTATAAATAAAATGGCACAGTTCTAAATAACACCTGAGTCAAAGGCATTCTCAAAAAAATAATTTTCAGTAAATGAAAATGAAAATACATATTAAAATTTGTGGGATGTAGCTGAAGCAAAGTTTGAAGGAAGTTTATAACATTATGTTCTTATTTTTACTTTTTATCTTTTCTTATTTTATTTTATTTTTTTTGAGACGGAGTATCACTCTTGTTGCCCAGGTTGGAGTACAATGGCAGGATCTCATGATCTCAGCTCACTGTAACCTCTACCTCCTAGGTTTAAGCAATTCTCCTGCCTCAGCCTCCCAAGTAGCTGGGCTTACAGGCATGCGCCACCACATGTGGCTAATTTTGTATTTTTAGTAGAGATGTGGTCTCACCATGTTGGTCAGGCTGGTCTCGAACTCTTGACCTCAGTTGATCCACCCACCTTGGCCACCCAAGTGTTGTGATTATAGGTGTGAGCCACCATGCCTGCCTCTTTAATGGTATTTACTTATTTACTTATTTGAGACAGGGTCACTCAGGCTGGAGTGCAGTGGTACAATCATGGCTCAACACAGCCTTGACCTACTGGGCTCAGGTGATCCTCTTACCTCAGCCTCCTAACTAACTAGGACTACAGGTGCCCACAACTACACCTGGCTAATTTTTGTATTTTTTGTAGAGATGGGGTTTCACCATGTTGCCCCGGCTAGTCTTGAGCTTCTGGGCTTAAGCAATCCATCTGCCTCAGCCTCCCAAAGTGCTAGGATTACAGGCATCAGCCACTGCGTCTTGCCTATATGCTTATATGAGAAAAGAAGAACGATCTAAACATAAGATAAAGGTCTTTGAGTGGACATACATTTTTACTCGTTGGAGTAAATACCAAGCAACATGATTGTTGTATTATATGGTAAGGGTATGTCGAATTTTGCGAGAAACTGCCAAACTGTCTTCCATAGTTGCTGTACTGTTTTACATTCCCAGTAGCAGTCATTTGGAGTTCCTGTTACTTCACATTCTCACCAGAATTTAGTTTTGCTGTTTGGAATTTTAGGCATTCAAACGTGTGTAGTGGCATCTTGTTGCCTTTTTAATTTGCATTCCCTAATGATATATGATGTTGAGCATCTTTTCATACGTTTATTTGCTATCTGTATGCCTTCTTGGGTGAAATGTCTGTTCAGAATTTTTACCTATTTAAAAAATTGTGCTGTTTCCTTATTGTTGAATTTTAAGAGTTCTTTATATATTTTAGATACCAGACCTTTTTCAGATCCAAATGTTTTCTTCCAGTCTGTGGCTTGTATTTTCATTCTCTTAACAGTGTCTTTCACATGGCAGAGTTTTTAATTTTAATGAAGTCAAACATCAGTTTTTTCTTTTGTGGATCATGTCCTTGGTATTGTGTCTAAAAATCACCACCAAACTCAAGGCCACCTAGATTTTCTTCCATGCTGTCATGTAGGAGTTTTGTAGTTATTTTGTTTTATACTTGGCCCATGGTCCATCTTGAGTTAATTTTTGTGGAAGATATAAGGTCTATGTCTATATTAATTTTCTTGCATGGAGTTGTCCAGTTGTTCCAGACCCCTTGCTGAAAAGACTATCCTTTCTTACAGTCTTGAATAGGAGGGTATGAGTAGACACCCATGCCTTGTTCCTGATCTTAACAGAAAATTATCTAGCATCTCACCATTAAGTATGATGTTAACTGTAGGCTTTTGTAGTTTTCAAGTTGAGGAGTTTATCCTTCATTTCTAGTTGCTGAGGTTTTTTTTTTTTTTTTTTTTATCGTGGATTGTTGGATTTTTCTCAAATGCAATTTCTGCATCTTTTGATATGATCATATTCTTTCTTCTTTAGCCTGTTGATGTGATGAATTATATAAATGGGATTTAAAATACTGTACCAGCTTTCCATACCTAGAATAAATCCCTCTTGGTGCATGTGACTAATACTCTTTTCTTACATTGTTGGTTGCAATTTGCTAATATGTCATCAAAGAGTTCTGCATCTATGTTGATGAGACATACCATCTGTAGTTTTCCTCTGTTTTTGGTGTTAAGGTAATGCTGGTCTCATAGAATGAGTTAGGATGTATTCTCTTTGCATAATTTCTTCTTAAAAATATTGGCAGAATTCACTAGTGAAACAACCTGGGCCTGGTGCTTTTCATTTTGGAAAGTTATAAGTTATTGATTCAATTTATTTATTATTGAGACAGAGTTTCACTTTTGTCACCCAGGCTGAGGTGCAATGGCATGATCTTGACTCACTGAAACCTCCGCCTCCCAAGTTCAAGCGATTCTCCTGCTTCAGCCTCCCAAGTAGCTGGGATTACAGGTGCACATTGCCACACTTGGCTGATTTTTGTGTTTAGGATGTTGGCCAGGCTGATTTTGATCTCCTGACCTCAGGTGATCTGCCTGCCTTGCCTCCCAAAGTGCTGGGATTACAGGCATGAACCACTTCGCCCAGCCTGATTCATTTTCTTTAATAGACATAGGCTTATTTCGGTTATCTTCTTCTCCTTGTGTAAACTGTGGTACAGTGTGTCTTTCAAAGAATGTGTCCATTTCAGCTAGGTTATCAAATCTGGAGACATGATGTTATTTATAATAGTTCTTTATTATCCTTTTAATGTCAATGGGTTCAACAGTCATAGCTCTTCTTTCATTTCTGATATTAGTAATTTATATCTTTTCTTTCTTTTCTTTGTTGACATGGCTGGAAGTTTAGCAATTTTATTTATATTTTCCAAAACCAGTTGTTGATTTTGTTGATTTTCTCTTTTGATTTCCTATTTTCAATTTAGTTGATTTCTGTTCTAATTTTTATTTTTTTTCTGATGCTTACTTGGAATTTAATTTGCTCTTCTTTTTCTAGTTTCCTCAGATAAACACATATTATTGATTTTAAATATTTCTTGTTTTCTAATATATGCACTCAATGCTATACATTTCCCTCTAGGTACTCACTGCATCTCCAAAATTCTGGTAAGCTGTATTTTCATTTTAATTAAGTTCAAAATAATTTAAGATTTCTCTTGAGATTTATTCTCTGACCCCTATGTTAATTAAAAGTGTATTGATAATCTCCAAGTATTTTTGAGGTTTTCCAGCTACCATTCTGTTAATGGATTTGTAGCTTAATTCAATTGTATAGAAATACAGCAATGTGCCGCATAATGATGTTTCACTCAATGATAAACAACATATATGATGGTAATCCCTTAAGATTATAATAGAGCTGAAAACTTCCTATCACTTACTGACATCATAGCTGCCATAATTTTGTAGTATGATTACTTAAATTTTTAATGTTTAGTGCAACCTAAGTGTACAGTGTTTACAAAGTTTACAGTAGTACACAGTAATGTCCTAAGCCTTCACATTCACTCACCACTCAGTCACTGACTCACCCAGGACAACTTTGAGTCCTGTAAGCTCCATTCATGGTAAGTACCACTTTTTTATCTTTTACATTGTATTTTTATTGTACCATTTCTATGTTTATATACATATATATTATAAATGTATTATAACTGCCTACAGTTTTCAGTACAATAACATGATGAACAGGTTTATAGCCTAGGAGCAATAGGCTATACCATGTAGCCTAGGCGTGTAGTAGGCTATATCATCTAGGTTTGTGTAAGTACTCTCTACAGTGTTATCACATTAATGATGTTGCCTAAGGGTATATTCCTCAGAATGTATCGCCAAGCAATGGATGACAATAGATATAGATCTATACATGAAACAGGCAAGATGTGGCCTGTAGCACACTGCTTCAAACATATTCCAAGGAAACCATTTTTCAATTATCAACCCCCACCCTCACACATCTTGGAGGAACTGTATTTCCTTTAAACATGGTATCTTTACAGTATATTTGCTTTTTACCATTATCATATCTTAGCATATTCATGGGTTGCTGCTAGTTCTTAGCCACAAAGAAAATAAAAAGTATCTTTTTTTTGAAATGCTTGAAAGATAATTCTCTTCTGTTGTTCTAAGGTTTTTAAAACAAATGTGTCTCATGATAGAATCCAACATCCAAGTAGGCACTAAGGATGTTCTTCCATGAATTTAGATGTTTCAAAGATACATTCCCCCACCCCACTTCTGACATTTAATATCTCTTAGGCTTTGGATTGAATTAAATTTTTTTTTATACTTTAAGTTCTGGGATACCTGGGCAAAACATACAAGTTTGTTACATAGGTATACATATGCCATGGTGGTTTGCTGCACCCATAAACCCATCACATTAGATATTTTTCCTAATGCTGTCCTTCCTCTACTCCCTGACCCTCTAAACGGCCCCAGTGTGTGATATTCCCCTCCCTGTGTCCATGTGTCCTCATTGTTTAACTCCCACTTATGAGTGACAACATGCGGTGTTTGATTTTCTGTTCCTATGTTAGTTTGCTGAGAAGCATGGTTTTCAGCTTTATCCATGTCCCTGCAAAGGACATGAACTAATCCCTTTTTATGACTGCATAGTATTCCATGGTATATATGGGCCACACTTTCTTTATACAGTCTGTCATTGATGGGCATTTGGGTTGGTTCCAAGTCTTTGCTATTGTAAACAGTGCTGCAATAAATGTACATGTGCATGTGTCTTTATAGTAGAATGATTTATAATCCTTTGGGTATATACCCAGTAATGGGATTGCTGGGTCATTATGTGCAAAATTATACTTAAAAACTTATTTGTTATAGACAAAATTTAATTGTTTTGCTGGCTTTGAAATCATAAAGGCTATAACATTTTCAGCTTTTTATACAAATTTATACGCATTCACACTTTCTGGCCAAAATATACATTCATATTTCAAATAGGATTTTTTTTAAGTTTCTAAAAACATTTTTTAAACATTGAAAACTTCATATTTTCAGGAGAAGAAAGAGACTCAGTGACTTTAATTAGGAAAGAACATTAACGCTCAGCCTCCTACATTGCAATTTCATTGTTGAATTGCCCAACTGATGCCACTACAAATTATATGAGACAGGCAAAACACTGAGTTCCCAAAGTGTGAGAGGAAAAACCTGCCTCCGAACATGTATTCCCATTGGCAAATATGAAAATCCAGATTACAGAAGGATTTAACCTTACCTAGAGCTGAAACAGATTTAGGGAACTCTGTAAAATATAAAAGTAGAAGCAGCAGCAGGAAGAGCCTTGTAGGCATGCCTAGTCTCCAGCTTGAGCCCAGGGAAGCTATCCCTGACCATATTTAGCGGGGGCTCTCAGGCAAAAAAGTCAGCAAAATTAGGAAGGGGTCGCAGGGTGAAAGATGCTTCCAATGAAATTTCATAATAATTTCAACTTGGCAGGAACTATCTTGAACAGAATCCAGAGGGGGAACTGCTACAGATATATGAGTGCAGGAGCCTTCACCAACATTGTGGGCAGACAGGGAGGAGCAAGGCCTAAAAGTCATGCTTGCTTTCTCATCTGGGAAGCTTACAGTATGGAGAAAGGTCTGAGTTCCATGCACAGGCTTCCTGGATCTAAACTTGGTGCTGTTAGCAGGACACCGCAGAGGTGAGACCAGCCTTGCCAACTGTGTGAGAGTTGGGTGAGGTCTTTTGCTACTGGCTTTCCCTGGTGAACCACATGGCACAGCAGAGGTAGCCATAATCCCCTCTGAAACATAACCCCATTGGTCTGAGACCCACACCCCAATCCCCACAGTGGGCATGGCAAGCACCACCCAAGGAGAGTCTGAGCTCAGACCCGCCTAACCCTGCCTCCACCTGATATTTCTCTACCTGCCCTGGTAGCCACAAAGACAAAAACTTGTGTAAGCTTTATGGCCCTGCCCATTGTCAAAGAAACCAGAACACTTACCCTGGTCAACTTAGGGAAGGCTTATATTCCCCTACAACTACCGCAGCTAGTGCTGTCTTCAAAGCACCACCTCTTGGCCATTACAGCAACTCATGAAAGAATAATCCTGCTCCCAGGAAGGAGAACACAACAGCTAATACCAGCTAATACCACTGCCTGAAACATCCTGGCTAACCAGAGGTCCTGAGTCTATCCACGAGACAACTTTACTACTAGCATAACCAGCATTCAAGAAAGCCAGCACACTAAACATATCTACTGCCAAAGATTCTCACAGAATCACCTTCACTCCCCTGCCACCTCCACCAGAGTAGGTGCTGCTATCCACAGCTGGGAGACATGAGGATGGATGACATCACAGGACTTTGCAGACATTGCCCAGCAGCAGCCCAGAGCCTGGTAGCCCCGCTGAGTGGCTAGACCCAGAAGAGCAATAACAATCACTGCAGTCTGGCTTTCAGGAAACCCCATTCCAAGGGGAAGGGGGAGAGCACTACATCATTTCATGAGACAAATGAATCTGAACAGCAGGCCTTGAGTTCCAGATTTTTCCCCTGAAATAGAAAACCCAAATGAGAGAGAACCAGAAAAGTAATTCTAGTAATATGAAAAAACAGGGTTCTACATCGCTTTTAAAATATTGCACTCACTCCCCAGCAATGAATCCAAACAAGAAGAAATATCTGAATTGCCAGATAAAGATTTCAGGAGATTGATCATTAAGCTAGTCAAAGAGATACTAGAGAAAGGTGAAAACTAACTTAAATTAATAGCAATACAGAACATGGATGAAAAATGCTCCAGAGAAATACATATCATAAAGAAAAAGCAACCGTAATTTCTGGAAATGAAAGACACACTTAGAGAAATCCAAAATTCCCCAGAAAGTTTCAGTGATAGACTAGAAAAGTAGAAGAAAGAACAGAGCTTGAAGACAAGGCTTTTGAATTAATCCAATCAGACAAAGACAAAAGGGAATGTAAAAAATTAACATAGACTCCAAAAAATTTGGGATTATATTAAATGACCAAGAATAATTGGTGTTCCTGGGGAAGAACAGAAATCTAAATGTTTGGAAAATTTATTAGAATAATCAGGGAAAACTTTCCTGGCCTCACTAGAGATCTAAACATCCAAATAAAGAAGCTCAAAGAACACCTGGAAAATTCATCACAAAAGGATCATTGTCTAGGCACATATTATCAGATTATCTGAAATCAAGCTGAAGGAAAGAATCTTGAGAACTATGAGGCAAAAGCATCAGGTAAACTACAAAGGAAAATCTATAGGATTAACAGCCGAAACAAGCCAGAAGGGATTGAGGTCCTATCTTTAGCCTCTTTAAACAAAATAATTGTCAACCAAGAATTTTGTATCTGGTGGGGTGTGGTGGCTCACACTTGTAATCCCAGCACTGAGGTGGGCAGATCACCTGAGGTCAGGAGTTTGAGACCAGCCTGGGCAACATGGTGAAACCCTGTCTCTATTGAAAATACAAAATTAGGCAGATGTGGTAGTGCACACCTGTAATCGCAACTGCTCAGGAGGCTGAGACAGGAGAATCACTTGAACCCAGGAGGTGGAGGTTGCAGTGAGCTGAGTTCATGCCACTGCACTCCATCATGGGTGACAGAGCCACCAGACTCTGTCTCAATTAAAAAAAAAAAGACTTTTGTGTCCAACAAAACTAATCTTCATAAATGCAGGAGAGATAAAGTCTTTTTCAGACAAACAAATGCTAGAGAATCTGCCATTTCCAAGCTAGCACTACAAGAAATGCTAAAAGGAATTCAATCTTGAAACAAATTTTCAAAATACACCAAAATAGAACCTTCTTAAAGCATAAATTTCACAGGGCCTATAAAACAATACCACAATGAAAAACAACCAGGTATTTAAGCAACAACTAGCCTGATAAATAGAACAGTACCTCACATCACAATACTAATGTTCAATGTAAATGGCCTAAATGTTCCACTTAAATGATACAGAATCGCAGACTGGATAAAACTTCACTAACCAAGTAAGTGCTGTCTTCAAGAGACTCAACTGACACATAAGGACTCACATAAACTTAAGGGAAAGGGATAGAAAAAGATATTCCATGCAAATGGAAACCAAAAGGAAGCAGGAGTACCTATACTTGTATCAGTCAAAACAGACTTTAAAACAACAGCAAAAAAAAAAAAAAAAAAGAAAGAAAGAAAAAGAGGAACATTATACCAAGATCAGAGCAGAACTAAATAAAATTGAAAAAAAAAAATTACAAAAGATAAATGAAACAAAAAGCTGGTTCTTTGAAAAGATAAACAAAACGGATAGACCATTAGTGAGATTAACCAAGAAGAGAGAAGATCCAAACAAGCTCAATTAGAAATGAAATGGGAGGTATTACAACTGATATCAAAGAAATCCAAAAGATCATTCAAGTCTACTATGAATACCTTCACATGCACAGATTAGAAAATCCAGAGGAGATGGATAAATTCCTGGAAATATACAACCTTACTAGATTAAATCAGGAAGAAATAGAAACTCCGAGCAGACCAATAACAAGTAGTGAGACCGAAACAGTAATTTTTAAAAATAGCCAACAGAAAATGGTTCAGGACCAGAGGGATTCACAGCTGAATTCTATCAGTCATTCAAAGAGAAATGGTACCAATCTTACCGAAACAATTTCAAAGAGTAAAGAAAGAGGGAATCCTCCCTAAATCATTCTTTACACGGTATCACCCTAATGCCAAACCAGAGAAGTGTATAACAAAAAGAAGAAACTACAGATCAGAAATAACAAAAGCTACTGACCAGACGTAACAAAAAAAGAAAACTACAGAGAGGAGAGCATTAATTTACAAAAGAAATACTTACCATTCTTTTATTTCATTGATAATTCAATTTTGGTAACTCATAAAATCTTAAATGTAGTTTTCCTTAAGTCTTTAGGCTCAGTTTACAATCTTACTTTTTTGTAAAAATAAAAATGAGAGGATCACTCACTTATTCTTTGATTAATATCAGTTAATTCATAAATTTGACAGAATAATTTTACACAACATAAAACACTCTATATATAACTGAGGAAAAAACTTTATACTTGTTTTCTCAAACACATCAAGTACCTAACAAGTTAGACTTACAAATTTGACAAAAGATATCTTCTTAACCTCTGCTAACATGTGACTGTTTCTGTGCCCCTGCTTCCAAATTCATATGTTGAAGCCCTAATGTGGTGCTATTTGAAAGTAGGGCCTTTGGAAAGTAATTAGGTCCTGAGGGACTAGCTGCTAGCTGCTATGATGGAATTAGTGTCTTTTATTTTATTTATTTATTTATTTTTTTAGAGAGAAAAGGAGAAAGAAACAGCAAAAGAAAGAAAAAAAAAGAATGAAAGAAAGAAAGAGGAAGAGAAAGAGGGAGAGAGAATGGGATTCTTGTTTTATTGCCCAGGCTAGAATGCAGTCTAAAAATGGGTATTAAAAACCTCTTTTATGC